>CABFVX010010161.1:0-15201 GCA_902151425.1 Timema shepardi | reverse complement strand
AGGTAAAACTCAATTGCTTTCTTCAGTTACCGTCAATTGAGGGCTGGCGCTGAAGCGACTCTTCACTTCCTACGACCATTGACCGGCCCCTTAACGTGACATTGTAAGATTGGGCCTAAATCTACATCTGAAACTAGAATAACTGGACTTTGCTGCAACCTAGCGGCATATTAATAAACTACCTCCTCTACTACTTAAGAGGCGCTAAATTTGAATTAACGTAAGACTTGGTCTTCGTACTTTACCTTTGAGCTTTTCTCCTTAATAACTTGTACTTTTATTATTATTACCTTTATTTTATTTTATCCTTCTACACTGTTCTGATTCAAATACTAGTTGTTTTCTCTGTTTCCAAGAATAATGAAATTATTCCTCTTTATAACTTTAATTTGTTTTGCAACCTCCAAGGTTTTCTTTGTTTTGGGTTACCGTGACAACGATTGTAAAGGGGGGGAAAAAAGCAAGGGCGCACTGGGTTTTTTTTATGGATGAAAAAAAAAATGTGAGTGCAAATACAATTTATTTCATGGGATGAAGTTTCTGTTCTATTTACGAGCACTGGCTGGAATTGAAGACTGGACTTGGGTTTTTTTTCATATAAAAACAAGTGGAATCCATTATAAAGATGATAAACCTAGTTTTTCATTTTTAACTAAGAATACGAGGGCTACAGCCATAATCAAGAAATGGTCTGCATTGGGTTTTTTTCTTCACCTCAAGTCAGTAGGGAAACGAGTAAGATCTTTCTTTCTTTTTAACTAACAATTCAATTAAGGATTACTAATTTGTTGTTACCCCCAGAAAAAACTTGTTAAGACACTTACCTAAAGGCTCTTATGCCACAACATTCACTGGTTAGAGTTGTATGTTATCTTGGTACCAGGTAGGTAGGACATTTTTTTAAACTCACAACTGCCACAATTAAAATATATACACACGCTGATTATTTAAGTCTTAGATATTTTAAATTTCCTTCTGCTTACCATATGACTTTTTTTTCAATTTACAGAAAAACAAAAATAACAACCAAAATTATTATTATTTTCTTTTAGGGTTTTATTTGACAAATTTCTGTATACTTTATGTTCAACCCTTCTGGTTAGATTGTTTGTTTTAGTGTTATTTTATATAAAGATCTGAACAATGGCGGAAAGGATCGACGTTGCATCAATTCGCAAATTTGATGGGAAAAATTATCAGCAGTGGAAATTTCAAATGGCATGTGTGCTCAAAGCAAAAGGCGTATTTATTGGCTTCTGTGAGTTCGAGAAGTCACACAATGGTATAAGAACGATGCGCTCGCCATGTTTACGCTAACTGCAGCGATGGAACTTTCACAGATAGCCCTAGTCGAGAGCTGCACAACTTTGAAAGAAATTTTTGATAAAGTGGACTCAGTACGCCGACAAAAATCAGAATTCAGTAACATGCTGATTCTCAATCGTTTTCATCAATTTAAAATGAATCTTAATGATTCGGTAGCACCACACGTGGCCAAAGTCGAGAGTTTGGAAAAACAGGTTAAAAAACTGGAGAAACTTTGAGCGATACTGCCGTCGTTACCAAAATTCTTGGCACTCTACCGTTGAAATATAGAAACTTTCATCAGTCATGGATTTCCATGGAGGAAGGTATATAGACATTGGCTAACCTCACAGCGGGGTTACTTGTTGAAAAAGCAAACCTAACCTCAACCTAAGAAAAGGAAATACTCTCACCTCTTTGAGTCAAAATAGTGGCCTACAAGCTTCAAGGAAGAATGCAAAGAATCCCGAAAACAAATTTGACATGCGCAAAGTAGTTTGCTACAACTGCTACAAGAAGGGACATTTTGCTCGTAGCTGTCACAGCTCTAAGAAGAGTAATTACCAGTTGTCAAAGCAAGGTAATCAATCTGAGTTCAATGTGAAGTATCAAAATACTTTGTCAGAATCAAGTGAAGATAAATGGACAATGGATAGTGGAGCGTCCACTCACGTGACTCAACGGCGAGTTTTCTTTAGTACCGTCGAAGAAATAAATAAAGATAATGATGTGGCGCTCGCTAACAAACATGAACTACCAATCAAGGGCATTGGTACTGTGAAAAAACAAAAACTTGTTGATGATGTTTGGAACGAATCAACAATTACGAATGCTTTGTTTATTCCACAGCTAAGAAGACATCTATTTTATGAAGGAGTTCTAGTAAAAAAAAAGCCATGAAAGTAGTGAAAGAAAAAGAATCAGCCGAAGTGAACGATGGAAGAAAATTAGTGTCTTGTTTCCAATTCGTAAACTAAATACTCTGTATTCAATGCTGTTTCGTACAACTGCTTCTCCGGAAGCAAATGAGGTTTCACATGGTTATCTGAAGTTGTGGCATGAACGCCTTGGCCATGTGAACATAAAATCGCTATGTGAAATGGCTGCGAAAAATCTCGTTGAGGGTGTGAACGTTTCTGATAAGAGAGACTTTTTCGCGGGGTTTGCAGTATGGGAAGCAACCTAAACTGCCTTTTTCCTCAAATGAGTGGAGAAATACTGTACCAGGTGAGTTTGTTCATAGTGACCGATGTGGTAATATGTTGACTCCGTCAGTTTGGGGGGCAAAGTACTATATTATGTTCAAAGATGATGCATCAGCCCACCGAAAAGCTATGTTTATTAAATATAAGTCAGATACTCTTGAGTGTTTCAAAGAAGACGTGAAAATGTTCAAAAATAAATTTGATCGTGTGGCAAAAACTCTACGTTCAGATAATGGGACTGAATTTTGCAGTGAAGGATTTCAAGAATTCTTCTCAAATTGTGGAATTCAACATGAGACGACTGCGCCTTACACACCAGAGCAAAACGCCAGATCGGAGAGGGAGATAGAGAGATGAAAACGACTGTGGAAAGTCCACGTTCCATGCTCCACAAAAAGATTTGTCCCTGTAAATTTGGGCTGAAGCTGTTAATACAGCAGTCTACATATTAAATAGGACTCCCACGTCTCAAACTCCGAATTTGACACCATTCCAAATTTGGCATGGAAGGAAGCCTACACTCGAGCACATCATGGTGTTTGGCAGTGAAGAATTTGTGCTTGTACCGAAGGAAAGACGTACCAAGTTGAAGTCAAAAGAACAAAAACTGGCTCTTGTCGGGTATGATAGAGACTCTACAAACTACAGACAGTTTGAGCTCGTGACAAAGAAAATCACAGTTTTTCTGAGTGTAATTTTTGATGAAGGTGCTGAGGTAAGCCTTCCTAGAAGAAACAAAGTTTTTGTTGCTTAAGAAAGCCAGATTATGGAAAGCTGTGATGAACTGGAGCAGAACAAGGATCTTCAACCTGTCGAAGATCACGAGACTCACATAGAAGATGGAGATGACAAAAGCCAAGAACCCAACATACAAGCGAGACTAGTTGCTAAGGGATTTTCACAAGTTGAAGGAGTTTTTATTTCTCAGAAATTTATGCTCCAACGACAAAATTTTATACAATCCGTGTATTACTATCTTTGGCTGTAATAAGAAACATATATATTTCCCAGTTTCATGTAAAAACCTCATTTCTTCACGGTTAATTGAAAGACGAGGTTTATATGGGCCTACATGATGGAGTGATGGAATCCACAAATCTGGTGTGTAAATTGAAGAAGTATCTCTATTGACTTAGACCAGCTCCACGCTGTTGGAACAGAAAGTTCGTCAACATTATACAAGAAATTGGTTTCCAGTAATGTCAATCTGACAAATGTGTTTTTAGTGGCAACTTAGAGAACAACTCTGTTATTCTTGTCATTTATGTGGATGATGGTCTCATTTTAGCAGAAGATAAAAATACCCTAACGAAGGTGATACATTAATTGAAACTTGTCTTCGAAGTAACTGTCGCTGATCCAGGATAATATGTTGGAATGGAGATGAGAAGAGACGCACACCGCACTGCAAAAGCTACATAGATAGATTACTCAATAAATTTAACCTGGAGGATGTGAAAACCAGTAGTATACCAGCTGATCCACATGTTATACTGACTTTTGAAGTAAAATATGACAATCTTGAAGTTAAGGGGCCTTATCATAAAGCCTGCGGCTCACTAAAGTTGACAGAAATCGCCACACGCCCTGACATTATGTTTGCTGTTAATCTGTTAAGCAGATTTCAAACAAACTTTGGCAACATTCACTGGAATGCAGTAAAACGTGTATTCAGATACTTAAAGGAAACACGTGACTTAGGACTCAAGTACAGTAGAAACAACATCAACATGGCGCTAATTGGTTTCTCTGATGCTGACTACGCCAATTACCATGACACCAGATGATCAACGATTGGCTATGTCTCCAAAATGGATGAGGGTCCAGTTACTTGGACGTGTCAACGTCAAAGATCTGTCTCCTTCCCTACAATTGAGGCAGAATATGTTGCTGCATCATGTGCAACTAAGGAAGCAGTATGGTTAAGACAATTATTGTCAGAAATCGATGAAAAACAAATTTGTGCTACTACTTTGTATGTGAATAGTCAAAGTGCAATAAAGTTAATCCAAAATCCTGTGTTTCACAAACGTACAAAGCATATCGATGTTTCACATCACTTTGTAGCCGAGAAATATGAGGCTAATGTAATTGATGTTAAGTATGTTCCAACTTCAGAACATTTGGCTGATATTTTTACAAAAGCACTATCTAAATATGTTTTTAAAAAGATTCGTTCTTTGCTTGGTGTGGAAGACTATTAAATGAATATTGTTTATTTCGCTACTAAAGCATAAAATCTGATGTTAAAATCGGCACTGAGTTAGTGGGAGTATTGAGAATAATTTGCGTGCCTCGTGTATATTAAATTATTGTTCTGACCTGACTATACATTGCCTGTGCGCAGTGCTTGTGCGCTGCTTAGGTTCTGTGTAGTTCTCATTTTCTGCCATTATGTGTAATACGTTTTTAGTTAGCGATTAACTTAAACATCTTTATAAAACTAGTAGAACTTAGTTTTATTCGATATTTTCATCTGTGAAATACACTGCCATCGAGTATTTCTTAGTGGTTCTCTAGAAAGTCCATTTATCATTCGGAGAGACTGGAATGTTCTTAGAAAGCTCCTGACCCACACTAATATAATATTCATTTAGCATTTATGCCGTTTCGTGGTTGGTGGTATACTCCTTGTTTCTAAAATTCAATTTTACTACTTTATTTTTTGTTCTACAATTCTTATTAAGTGATTTATTTATCTCCTGCCATAGAAGTTAAGGATTATTACTAGTTTCAATAAACCTGTTAAGATAAATAATTTTAAATTAATTTTCTTCTAAGTGCTTTATCGTTATTTTTAGCTAATATATAATCACTTTTATAGTTAATATTACCTGGGTTAAATTTACACAGCTTGTATAATTTGCAACGTAAATATATAATTTCGAGCAGCCCTCTATTTGCCCACTTACACCTAAAATATTTGTAAGCTTTTTTAGTTATGCTTCTATTTATTTATGCACATGAAAGGGCCTCATTCACGATATCCATACATTCCTTAAAAACGTTTACGCTTGCACTTATATTAATTAATTCAAGTGATACATTTATCTTATTTTTTAAGGTCTTAAAATCCAACGTACATAGAATGTTGTTCACCCTCCCAAGCGAAATAAAGTTGGATTCCAATTCCACTATTAAAATATTCTGGTCGGAGTGGTCGCTCATCCTATTGTGAATGTTTGAAATCCACAAGCTTCGGCCATCTATAGCGTTATTTGTTATTCTGGTTGCTAACTCGTTATATATATATATATATATATANATATATATATATACAAGCCATAGGAGTTAATAAGGTTGTTAAAAAGTGTTTCTGTCATTCTTTTATTGTTTGCTTCTCCTACGATGATTATATTTTTTTTCCTGCTATTGTATTTAAAGTGCCTTCCAAATATGTTAGAAAATCATTAATATATGTATTCGGTGGGCTATGTATAGTATTGATATGTAAGGGAGGCTTTAATGATTCTATTTCAATTCTAAACATACAAAAATTCTGTGGACCGGTGTGTGTACGTGAAAAAAGGCGTCCATCTTGTCTTAACTAATTTTCTGGCGATAAGAAGGTTGATATTCGAATCCCGTTTGGGACGATAACAGAGGATTTTTTTCTTTGTCGTTTCCCAAACCCAGTTTACGCAAATGTGGGTATAATTCCTATCAAATTTATCCTCACCATCCCTTCAACCCGAGTATAAATATGTCGATAGGATGGATGGGTATAGATGGGTCACATTAACTTGGTCTTTTCAAACATTTTAAATATCACTAAAATATTTTTAGTTTCATTCCTCTAGAAAATATGTTTTAGTGATTTGGCAAGGGATACCAATTGACATCTTTATTGTTAAAGCAGCAAAAAATATATATCCATGCGGATGTCCATGGAAATTTTTTAAGTACAACTCTAAGAAAAAGTCAAAATAAACTTGACGCACGCAATATTGTGACGACTTTGTTTATTTACCCTACTCATTTCAGCTTATGAACAGTCACACAAGTTGGGGGCTATTTACACTTATGGTAAGCTAGATATTACAAAAATATGAATAATAGGGGGGAAAAACCTTCATTTTGAAAATTTAAAAAGTATACAAATGCCTAGTTGGTGAACAACAAATGGAAATTCTGATAGTTCAGCAAATGATCCTCTTACTTTTTTCAGAAAATATGTTCATATTTGAATTTAATTTAATATTTTGTTAAGTCATTTCAAACCCTACTCGTCTTTAAGTCAAATGATCCAGCAAAGCTATTGTTTCGCTTTTTTTTCGTGTGCATTTAAAGAGGAAACTATTAATTTGTGATTTATGGTTACAGTATAGTGGGTATATCTTTAGCCTTTAGTTCCCTTCCTTCACAAAAATGTTAAAACTTTTTACTACTTCATGATAACGTATGTTACTTAAATCAGTATGTTGAATTGACATTTATCAGTTATGTTGTTGTTCTTGAAAATGTACCGTTACGTTACAATTCAGTGTTAAAGGTCAACATTTAATTTTATTCTTTAATTCAAAAACCACGAAAAAGTTAAAATAAATACTGCGCATGATTCTGTGGTATTTTTGTATCAATAATATTTCTAAGGGTCATGCTTGAATTCCACGGGATTTTTTTATATACCAATATTAATATTTTAGATTAAATAATATTGTATCAAATTAGTTTTTTTGATTAACTTTTTAAATAAAATTTATGATAAATTTCACCCGAATTTTTATTTGTTTAAAACATTATTTGAACCCCTTGACATAAGAAATATAGTCTACTTTTAACGTGTCCAAGTGGATACCTACGGCATATCCTCTGGATGCTAAGGGTATTCAAACTAGATATAACATATTTTTAACATACACTGTTTTTGTTAGATTGCCAATTTTGCGCTAACCCGCCTCGGTGGCATACTTAGCTGATGCGCTTTTATCTTGTTGTGCAAGACTTCCGGGGACGGGGAGATTGAGGTTATAATCTCGGTAGGGTGAACTGGGGTGGCTTTTCCTAAATGGTTTTCCACTCCTCCTCCACGAAAATGTGGGTTTAAGTCCTCTAAATTCAACCTTCCTCATTCATAACCCATTAGCGTAATTACCACTTAAGCGTATAGCCCGAACGGTTTTTAAGACGCTGTGTTAATTTTATTTTATCTTTCTGGATTAACAAATTTGTTCTAAAATAATTAACATTGATGGAGAGTGGGCATCTTGTATACTTTTTTAATTGCGATATAAAATTGAGAGTTGAGATTTTACATAATGATGAGTTACATACTCTGCACTCATCCCCAGACATTATCAGGGTAATCTCGGAAATTACGGCGGGAAGGACATGCAGCGTGAATGGTAGAATTTAGAACCGTGTTCAGGGTATTGAATGGTCATGCGGACCTTACACGATCAATAATATTGACAATACCTGTTCATATTGTCAATAATATTGACCGTGTAAGGTAAAAAACTGGATTAACGGTCGATATTGATGAAGTATTGAAGCAAATCCGGATTTTCTGTTTTTCGGGCATCAATACAGGAAAGTGGAGGGGATATTGTCAATATTATTGACCGTATAGGGGCGAGCGTCAATATTTCCATCAATACTCAGTTCAGTTCAAGTCGCACTCCTGTGAAGGTGACAATGACCGACCCCATTACAGATGATTTAGTCCATGGGAAGGATGAAGATATTGTTGGAAGAGGATGGTACACAGAGTCAAGAAATAGGTGGATGCATTCAGCAGACTTCTGCTAATTCCACAGCTTCAACATCTTCAATGCTTCCCCCACCATCGCCTCTTAAAACTCCTCGAAACAAAAAAAAAAAGCAATAATGCGAGGTCCAATCTCGAAGCAAAACGAGCTTTTACAAAAAGCATGTACCCTTTTGGAAACCTCATCGAACCCTGACAGCAACATTCCGAATATTGCTAAAGCTTGGGGAGAAAAATTGCTAACTTTAGAGTCCAGACAAAGAGCTTTCTCAGAGAAAGCAATAAATGACATCCATTTTTAGGTAAGCTTGGGGACTCTTCATCGCGAATTCGTTAAAATAAATATGGAACATGAACCTCCAAGAAGCTCAGATAATTCGCAGAGTACTAGTTCCTCATCATTCTCGACATTACACTACAGCTTACAAACATAGGGCAGCTCATCAATTTTTCAAAACTTTAAAGGGTGGCGGTTCTGAAGTATTTGCTCAAGTTTTTTCATTAACTTCAGTTTTTTAATGTGTAAGTTATTTCAATTTTTGGGACAAATGTTTACTTTGTACTGTCTGTTATATTAAATATACGTACTTATTTTCTAGCAGTTTTTGCATCTCCCTATTTCTTTCATTTTACCACCTACGTACCACGTATGTACCACCTGCTTACTTTCAATTACAAAGTGAAGGGAGCCGTTGTACTGGCTCATTGCTATACCTATGTAGGGAAGAATTCCAACCAGCCAATATATTAGTATTCTTCGATTTTGTAGTGAAAGTAAGCAGGTACGTACAAGGGGATGTAAAAATCCAAAATACCTATATATATAAAATAAAATGAACAAATAAATAAAAACTATGAAAACTTCATGTAGTCTTGTAGGACATATATAAGCGTTTCACACGTTTCGACTACAGCTGCGCTGATAGTTGCTGGTGACATGATGACAGAAAACTTCAAGACTTCAAAATTTCTCCCAGGGGCCAAGTATATCAGTGTTAAGGCTAATATATCTTTAACAGTTATACTTTCTCTCAAATTTGTGACCCCCCTTTTCAAAAACGGTTCAACCATCTGTATGTTTTTCAAATATACTTTCCTCCATTCAAAAATAGTTCTTGAAATCTTCAACATCGCTGAGGCTGATTTCCTTCAACAAACCTAGATGAGAATATTCTTCTCTTTTTTTCAAACATCCCTACATCCAGCTTTTGCGTTTCACTCGACGAGCAGTTCCAAGCGCCAACATAATAGCTATGCAACCTTTTGTGTGGTTATCCATGTTTTGGAAGGACGCCCACTTTAGACCAATGGGTAGAGAGAGAAGAGACCATTAAGAAGTCCTATACGCAAATGGGAGGATAACATTATATGGTAGACCTGACACTAGTAATGCGGGGCTGTTTAAATTTAGTAAATGGTTTCAAAATGTTTATAGTTACAAAATAGTGTTTTGCGTAGGTGTGTTGTAAGAGATAATAGGGGAAATCCTAGTATTCAGCCTACATAAGCTGCCAACTTCATTTCCGACCATTCTCCTTTTATCTAGGCTGCTCCTTCCATTTGCTGATTCTTGAAGTAAGATCTTACAATTTAATAGCAAGAATGTTTGCTTACTTTTCTCGTACCTCACAACTCGACTTATATTGTAGCATATTAATGCACATTAGCATGCTCTATCCTCACTTCTTTTCCGGGAATTGTTGGTGAAACCTCCGTCAGGCGCAGCGAGAATAAAAAAGAATTGCGCTGATGCCTGGCGTTAAAACAATTCACTCGTATATGAACAACCGAGAGGTAACATATAATCTACCTGATGAGGCGTCACACAGTTTATATAGATTTTGTTTGAATAAATTGTTTGTGTTGAATAAGTGTGGTTTATTATACTTTATTATTAGGTGTACGCCAGTATTTGTCTAAAACGGCATGGTTAACCAGGAAAGCGTTACAAACCTGAAGGCGTTACAATACCAAGAAACGTCCTTTGTTTCCCAATACCTGTTTGAATGTAGGGAAAAAAAAGTGTTTGAAATTTTGGCAGAGATAATTTTGTAATCGAAAGTTTTAAAAGTTGTATCTTGAAGGTGAATTTAAAAATAATAAACTAGTATTTGGTTGAATGCATCAATTACATTATACTATAGTAAAAGTCAAAAGCTATAACTTGTTAATTTATTATGTATACGCCCCCCCTCCCCCCCACCAGGGTAGTACAACAAGTTCTAGGGGGGTCCAACACATTCCAGGGAGGTCCGAGCCCCCAGGACCCCCGTGATTTCTAAGCCCTTGTCAATGTTACAATTTAATTTATAAAAATATTAATTAAAATATCTGATCTCATTGAGCAGAGCTCTAGGTGGAAAACATACAAATATAATTTAACTATTTTATTTATTGGCGTACGGTGATATTACAGTGGAATAGATACAAAAATATTAATTGTTTGAGGATTTTTTTTTAATATGAATCAAGTTCCGATTTTAAGGAGCTTATGCGCCTTTATTTACTTCTTTGTCCAATTGTATTTCGGAGTCTTGATTATTTCTCTTAGGAGAAATGGGGACATTAGGTATGAAATAATAGTAATATTAATAATTGATCTTATCCGTGAATAATTGCAATTTTTTGCATTGGATGACTTTGGTTTATTTATGATGGCTGAAAACGTGTTCATCAAGTTTATGAAGACCATTTTCATACATACGTTGTCTGAGGTATTTTACGCTTTTTAGAAAAAAGGAACATTTGGATTTTTTAACGGTCAATCCCGATTCCTGTAGTTTCTGAAACATGCTATCCAAGGGTAAGAATAATATTTTCATAACTGTCAGAAAATACAAAGATACCATAAAAACAACTAATTGCAGATTTTGATCCCGGCTAGAATTTGATTTGGTCGTCGTTGTCAGATAGCGTGTATGTTTGCAACACCATATCGAACGCAAGTATCTAGGACGAGACCATGCGTGAGAGTATTCAAGGTCATTTCCTCACAGAATTCTTCAGAACAAGGCAAGCTCATGAAAGCATCGGTTTTATCTAGTTTACAAAATAGCTTGGTATAGTGGACCTTGTGAAAAGGTTCCTCTATTTTTGGAATTGGGCGCTTGTCTCTAATAAGAATTGCATTAGGGTCTACTTGTAGCCCACTCTTAGACCAATTTTGTCATTTTAATAACAATGTGCGTCGGAATGTAGACGCCCAGGGAAAGGATGATTTTTCGATCAAATCCAGTTGAAGTTTATAGCCAATTTATGCACGGTAAGCATTATTAAGAGCGAAATACATCGGGCATGCTCGGCTTAAGAGCAGAGTGGTCTCAGGAATTAAATGAAAATTAACCGTGAGGCCGCTGAGCGTACCTGCAGTGTCACTAAGTAAGTTCAATAATTGTATAAAATGTCATCAAGTAATAACTTACATTCAGCGAAATTATCAGAATGGGTCCCAGATTATTGGGAAGTCTCAAAATAATCACTGAATGAAAGAAGGTAATTGAATTGAACAATACAATCCCTTCAAAATATATAGTCTGCCTTGCAATCAACTATACATGTATAAGTCGAGGAACTTTGTTCTGCCCTTTAAATTGACAGGGACAGTGAAATAACCGATATTATGAAACTTATGTTTAAATAGTTACTAAAAACACGATTTGTCAGCTTTAATACAAATTCTGGGATTTTTTTTTTGTAGGTCTCGATTCCTATTATTGAGCACGCCCCTCCAGTATAATTTTCAAAAGAAACATTTTAAAAGCAATATGGACAATCATAAAAGCTCGAGGAATTGTAATGGCTACTGAGTTGATAAAGTTATACAACATAGCAATCGTAGATTGGTTGTGTTAGGAGGAAGTAGAAGCAACGCCTTCTGATTAAGAGCCTGAAGTGATATCATCGATACAAAGTTCTTTTTTAGAATATAAAATGTAAGAAACGTGTCTAAATTTCTCATACGATTTGCATTGGGATTCGCGATGAGGGCAGTTTCATCACTAATGGTTGTCTACACAGCTAAAGCAAAAAGGTTGAGGAAAAGGGGTGAACTCACAGATAGTTGTAACCGTGGTTTGGGTAGTGTGGGGCATACATTTTAGTACGAGGACGATTTTCATGATTAAACTTATGTTGCTCACACGCAACGTCAGAAGGAGGTTTCAAAATAGAGGACGTTTCATGGATGTTCTCCATATCAAAAGCGAGTTTGACAGCTGCATGGAACGTGGCAGATTTCCTAGAGACCACTCTATCTCATATGTGTCCCGGGAAATGCTATGATTAAATTGTACAATCAAAGAATAATCCAAGAAAGTACAGAGCTCACAGTAGCGCACCCCTTCTTTCAAGTACCTAGTTAATTACGAAGATATATATTGGTCAGAATTCCGTAAAAGACGTCCATAACAAATTGTCTCATTGTATTTGTTTTTGTATTTCAAAAAAGTTGATTGCAGTGACCTTGTTAGTCTAAGCAAGCGTTTTTAGGATGCAAGTTCGGGACCGATGTGAACACAAAGATAATCTCCGCTGTCGAAAGGAACGTTGCACATTTGCAATTGCAGCTTAAATAGTTCGATATTTGTATTTACAGGCTACAAATCAGGATACTTCGAGAATCAAAAACGACTTAAGTTTTGTCTAGGGTTGATATCCTTCGCTTGCAAAGCCTACAAGTTTATTCACCAATTCCCTCAAACTCCTAACTTCTTTAATACGCACGATGTTAGCCAAACTCTTAAACCTAAACCTTTTATTTATAGCTAAGCATATCAAATGTATACGTTTAACACATAAACTCATTTCTATTTATTATAATAACCTAAAAAGTACAACAATTTAGGGTTTAAGAAGTAGGTATTCAAAGATATAACATTTTAAAATAGAATCTTAAATTTAAAATTGTGGTCATGACTGGTTAGTTGTATTTGAAGTGATATTTTTTACTTAAAACCCATAAATATATCTTTATTAAATTATGAATTGCATATTTAAGAAAACATCACAGTTGAAATAATGAAAATGACAGATACTAATAATTTTTAATTAAAAATTAAGTTAAATCTTATTTAGTTGTGGCGCACTCTGATCATTTTTCAAGTACTACCAGAGCTATTCTTTGTATGTATTCCTAATTTATGGTTTTTGTGATCTGTGCAACAAATCGCCATCTCTGTTTTTTACAATATCATGTTAAATCTCTTTTTAAAATATTCTTTGTTGTAGTATAAAGCTCTATTGCTTATCATATCAATATTCTAGTATTGACGTAAAACATACCATTATGTTTTAATTCGTAATTGATATATTTTACGCTTTTGGTCTTTCGTTTTAAATTCTTTCGTGATATGTAGCAGTTTGGCTTTGAAAACTGTTTTAGAGGGAAGAAGGTTAAACATTTTACAAGCAATTTAACTTGGTCGTCGTTTATTTGTGTGTTGTGAACTCTAATGTTCTTGATCTCTTTTCCTTCTTACAAATTTCATCATGTGAACAATGTTTTTGGTCTTCTTCTAATTTCTAGTTCCATAATGATAATACCTAATCCTTATTTGTGTTTGGGTGGGAGGCCATAATTTGCTTTGGATGATTTGGCTCGGGAATTGTTTTTTTTGGAAAATTTGTCTATTTTCACTGGTAACTCTTAATTTTATCTAAAGTTCGGTTTGTGAAATTCTTCCTGCTCTCTTTTTAGTGCCTATTTTATTTTATCCTTTGTTTTTGGCAAATTTGGCCGGATCACTGGTTTTTAACTACATGATCATTGTTTAAGGTATACTGTTTTAAAGTGGCTAAGTTTTAACAGGAAGCATTTTAATAGATAGGCCAACAATTGAAAATTGTAACAATTTTTAACTTTCAAATTCATTATTTCTCTAGGTCTATCTGCTTAGCGTTACACTTAGCCCAACAATCCATTGTAATTTGTTTTGTGTCTGAAAAGTGTTTGGGGCTCTTACTATATTTGAGCATTCATATGAGATTTTTTATTTTCTATTTTAAATTTTGAATTTTGATTCTCCTGAATATACACCAACTAGAAAATATTTCTATGGAACTTTTTCCCGACATGTCGGGTTATGTTGATTTGTTGACATAGGCCTACCTAGTATTTTGAAGGGTACAATTGTGCTGCAACTTAAAAAAGTGATGTGAAATGATCTCATACTTGAACATGAATGCCTACTCCAGCAAATATTCATTGAAGTGTATCTCATTATGGCTGTATTTTGGAGTGACAGCACAAATTTCCTTCTAACCTCGTTCACCCTCGGCTACATCGTAACAAAAAAACTAGTTTTTCTGACATATTTTTTTTAAAAATCAATGAATTTTTTTTTACAAAATCTGGATAATGTGTGCTACTTTAGAAAAAAATAGAAACAAAGGTTTTTTAGGAAAAAATAGTTATGTCATTGTTCAAAGTATCCGCACTTTGAACGACTACACATTTAACATGACAGCAAAGCTCATTGTATCAAAGGATATTGTTTGATCCCCTACCATAGAGGTGGGGCCTTATTTTGACACAAGGGCCATTCCATGTCAAATGATCCAAATTTTAAACACTTTTGGACCTGACCTTTTTAGATTTTAATAGTTTTTGGCACGATTGCTATTCCTACAAAGACATTTACAAATCTAAAATTTTATAATTTTTTCTTATTTAGTTTTTGAGATAAAAATTTTCAAAATTTCAAAAAAAGAGCATTTGGAGCTTCACCGTCCATCATATTTTATTTAATTTCTTCAGTTAGAAATAAGATAGAGAAATGAAATAAAAACTACTTTGTAGGGTTTTTATTGGGCTTTAAAATGATATTTTACATGCCCACATTAGGTCATTTTGAAAGTTCAAGGTTACCAACTCAAATTTTTTATTTTGAATTTCTCAAAATACATATATTTTAAATTTTGGAAAAAAATCACAATTTTTCATTCATATCTCAAAGGTATGCATGCCCAATTTCAACATGGGAT
>CABFVX010010160.1:0-15204 GCA_902151425.1 Timema shepardi | reverse complement strand
AAGATGGTGAAACACAGCATCGAAACATGTCGTTATAGAAGACTAAAGATCAAATATGGAGAAGGGAACAAAATAATAAGGAATAATATTTAATTTATTATTACGTATAGGTTGAATTATATGTTTCTAGGATCCAAATCTTAAATTACCTTCCAATCTTTAAAAATACGTACAATTTTATTTGGGGTTAAAAAATATAATTTTGTATTGCCGATTAAATTTTTATCGGTTAAGAAATGTTAAATGAATACAACTTATATTGCTATTTTAAGTGATCCCTCTGCAATTCTAGAACATTTATATTTTCTACCTCATCTAATAGTGTTTTACCCACTAATTTCAACCCCCCTTCCTAAACTCACTTTTACATTTTAATACCGATTTTAAGTCCCATATATTTACGATCATTTAGAGTGATTCTATATTTGCCTGATCATGCTTGATTTTCCACCACTTGGAATAGTTATTTCTATTAATTTTGTAAATGTTAAAACTCACCCAACTCGCTCCAAATTACATCATCTTTCTATTAAAAATGTCAAATTCTATTATGTATTTGGTTATCAGAAATGGTCCTTTTCCAACTTGCCAAATTTAAATGTCCTACCCCATTGAAAAATAAGCTAGTTGTTTCTATTAATTTCGAGCACCACCACCAGTTGCGCATGCACCACGGGACCCATAGTGTCGTAGGACAAGGTATTTCCTGCTTATATTCTCCCTCTAAAACCCTTTAGGGGAAGAATTAAAAAAAAAACCTCTTAAAATGGAATCAAACAATTTTATAAAGGATTCCTCGTTTAGAATTTCAAAGTTCTTGGTCCACTAGTTAGAAAGATACATCATTGAATTTTGAGATCTTTCAACCACCCTTTTAACGCTTTGGAGATTGAATATCGTAAAACCTTTTCTTACCTCTTACCTTGGGCCTAAAAGTAAACTTCACGAAAAATTTCACGTTTACAGGCCCAGGGGTCGGGGAAATACGGTGATGAGTGTGTCAGAGAGTGGGTTCAATCCTAGAACATCTCGTGTGTTTTGCCTTTGCATATAAATACATAGTAAATATATACACACACAGTATACTCCACCAAAGAGCCTTAATTAAATAATATATACTATATTAATAATATTTTAAGACCCACCTCAGTGGCGTAGTTAGTTAACGTGCTAGTTTCGTGTTGAGCTAAACTTCCGAGGACGGGGGGATCGATATTTGACTCTCGCATGGGCTAATTGGGGGTGGTTTTTTCCTAAATGGTTTTCCACTCTTCCTCCACGCAAACGGGGTTCTATTCCTCGATATCCAACCTTCCCAACTCCTAGCCCAGTAGCCTAATTAGTACTTAAGTATATAATCTTGTAAATTTATTGGGAATAAACTACAAAAGCATATCAAGAATTAAGCGGATGAACTCACCCTGGCCCCATTCAGCTGTCCCACTTCACTACGTCCTCCCCACACGAGATCACAACAACTAGCCTCAATGATAATCACCAAACGACTAAAAGAGTAAATATCCTGCAAGAGTGGACTGAGCGGTATCTCAAGGCGTGGCGGTAAAAGTGTGGTGCGCACGCGCAAGACTGTAGTGTTATGTCGTAACACGTGGCCTCGAATATTGAGACCGGATTCTAAAATGTCCTCGAACTTCATTAAAATAACTGGATCTTTTAGTAAATTCCTATTTTTTGATTTTCTCTTGCATTGAACCCTGCATCACACATCTCAGGGCTTATCTTTAGAATCCATCTCGTTTTAATAAATACCACATAAACCGAGGGGGATTAAACCCCTATTACTTTGATTTAGCAAGATAAAGCTCTAGCAGGTCACTTAAAATAAAGTGGTATAAATTATTTAGTTAGTACTAATAAAGGCTGGCAGAGAACACATAGATCTATCTCTATTCATACGAAACAAACACTTACAGTTGTAATCCTTGTAGTTGTAATGATGACCGGGTATTAGTAATTGATACTTCCAGGAAAGTTCTGTTTCAGTTAACCTTAATAAACTTCATTTTAAAATATCAATATAATAAATAGATACACATGTGTGAGTTTCCTACATAAAATTCATGTTTTTATCGTGGAATACCTTGATTAGTTTGCAGAGTATCTTGGGTGATAATATCCTTTAGTATCCTTTTATCCTCGTATTTGAGGCTCCCGTAATGTCGCGGATAATATTATATTAGACTATCGGGTATAATATTGTCGTTTATATTCCTTACAAATCTTGGCTTCATTAAGCAAACTCTTTCTTTTTTATAACAAGCCATGATTAGTATTTGTTGCCAGGAAACATGATGTATTAAAATTTATTATTGTAGTGGTTTCCCAGATACATATTATTGTTGTTTTTAAGTTGATCTAGTTAAAATATATTTTTTCATACCTATATTAAATATATTTAAATGAAACTATGTTGAGAGTACCAGAATATTTTTATATTATTTGAATCGCTATTTAAAACTTCATAATGTGTGTCCCTTCAACCTCAAGCAGAACAGTCTCCAAAGTTTTTTTAAAATAAAAGCTCCCCCTCCTCAAAAAATAAAAAAATTGTAAATTACAAAATAAGCCCTTTTAACACAAAATTGAAATAAATTGTATTTATGATTCTAATCGATCTTTTTTTAAAGCTCTAGACAATTTAAAGCAAATAATTTGACGATAAGTTATAGACCGTTCTTCAAGGTCCTGTAAGTTTTATTTGAATGTATTGGATGATATATGTCATTTAGAACAAAGTTTATTATTGGTTAACAACAACTATGTATTGACCTATAATAACTAAAGTTCTAACTAATGTAAATTAGTATGTGTATTTGCTACCATATTTGACCAGTATCATTAATTGGAGTTGTACAGGATTCACTCACAAGTCACAGAGGGGAGGCACGGTCATTATTTTCTATCTCCAGATTCACGAATATTTCAGAAAATACAAGATTTGTATGATTGTAAAACTATTTTCATAAAAATAAAGAGATAACATTGTAATGGTAATTTTTTGACCTCGAGATTACGATGAATATTTTCGTTTTATATGCTTTAAAAACAAAAGAAGTGGATTTTTCTATACTTTCTGTCAAATTTTGCCAAAATTATAGATGTTATCACAAAGAAAAGTTTCACTGTTCTATCATATTCATTCTCTATGCTGCTATAAGCTATCGTCAAAAAGACGACTGAAATATATAGGCTTGTTTGACCAACTTTATATATTCATTAATAATGTATTTACATTAAAGATAAAATATCATATTAAAATCAAAAAAGTTAAGAGACCGGTTTTCCAAAGAAGCCATGGGGCTACTATAGATGATCGGGCACAAATATACTGATTGTTCATATAATAACGTATTGTGTCTAAGTTTTACACATGTTTATGATCGGTGGGTGCTAAGAATTCGAGGAGGAAGGACGTGCCCCACTTTAGAGCAAACCGTTAGACACTTACGCACTACACTTACTAATCTCGGGACAGACGTACCGGTGGTTATTGCTGTAGCGGGAAACCTTACGGTGACAACAAGCTACAGCAGTCCGTAAAGCAGGATCGGCTGCGAAACAATACCTCGTAGTCGGAGCCTGTCCTCCGGGACACCTAGCAACAGTACAGATACTCCCACACTGTACATAGGAGGGCATCTTAGCCCTTCCACACTGGCTATTGGCCTGCCCTTTTCAGGGCTGTGCGAAATGGCCGCCCCCAGCCACGCACCAACTAAATCAAACGACTCCGACATGTCCTACACATCAACCGACATCTCAGACATGGAGGCCGACACTGACAGACAAGGGACTTTTACAATGGCGGACGAACTGGGACGCAAACGCAAATTCAGACCACGAAGACACACAAACCAAGAAAACAGCACTGACTGTTACTAACAATTTTGACGCCCTGAAAAGAGCCGACAACATTACCACCACACCAGACGACAAGAACACTGACAAACAGCCACAAAACACAACAGCCTCCACACACAAGATAAGCGACCCCCCAATAGTGACGCTAGGAACTCAAAACTATAATAAAATAACAAAACTAGTTAAGGAAATAGGAAACGAAATTAGGATAGGTTACGTAGCACACGGACTGAAAATCCACACAAACACTAAGCAAGACTTTGAACTAGTACAGTACTTACTCAAGGACATGAAACAGGATTTCAACACTTACACTCTACCTAGGGACAAGCCACTGAAAGTAGTCATCAAGGGGCTACCTCCCAACATGGCAACCAGGGACATCCAACAAGAACTAGTGGGGCTAGGTTTCCCTGTCACAGATGTCAGACAGTTCACCAGAAAGACACAAGCAGACAACACTACACAGATCATAACATCACTACCAACATTTCAAGTTACTCTCGCCAAGAACACCGACACATAAACATTTACAAAATTTAATATTTGAATCACACAAGGGTCAAAATTGTCCCGTACATCCCACCCACCAACACCATCGCACAGTGCCACAGATGTCAGAGATTCGGCCACACGAAAAACAACTGCCAAAATATCCCTAGTTGCGTAAAATGCACAAACTTGCACGACACTAAGGACTGACCAAAAAAGGAGAACACTACACCCGCCCGGTGCATAAACTGTAGAGGTAGCCACACGGCTAACTAGAGTAAGTTCCCCGTTTACGTGGATTTACTGGAAAAGAGAAGGTCCGCGCGAGTAAATATAATACAATCGAGACAGAACACGCAAACAAGACAACACACAAAAGCACACCAGGCCTCTGCAAACAACTTCCCCCAGTTAAAAAGTAGGTCACAACAATTAGTAACAGAGGAGGCACGTGTCCCCCCCACCCCCCACGCAGAAAACAACTCCACAACAAGCAACACTTACCGAAGCTACGTGGCAGCAGTTCAAGGTCAGAGGGCCCGCTCACAACAAGAAACTACTTCAACACTATCATACATTGAGGAGATTATAGGCCTCTTAAAGGAACTAAACATTTTCAAAATTATAGCTCCCTTCAAACCATACCTTGCCAGATTAGGCCAATGTAACAGTGCGACAGAAAAAATGTTCATTCTAATAAAAGGGGTGACTGAATATTTTATGACCCAGGATGACTAACGGACCAATGACGCTGACTAAAGACATACTACGTGTTTTTATGTGGAACGCGAACGGGATACTCACGCAAACAAAAGAATTAGAGGAACTCTTCAAAACCTACGGAATAGACATTTCTTTAATAAATGAAACCCACTTAAACCCAAATAAAAATAAACATTTCTACGGGTACGATATATACAGGAGTAACCGACCCAACGGCAGGGAAGGGGGAACTCCAGTGTTCATCGAAAATAATATACCCCACTACAGTCACAATTACAATAACCTTCAAAATCTAGAAGCAGCAGCAGTGCAAGTAAATACCAAGAGCGGGAGTATCCTTTTCGCGGCCATATATAAACCAGCAACGAAGACGTTACTGGAACAAGACTTAAACACTATCACAGACTCCGACACAATCTTCTTAGCAGGGGACCTAAACAGTGAACACACAAACTGGAACAGTAGGTTAACTAACAGGGACGGTAGAACACTCAACGAACACGCGGACAGAAACAATTACATAGTAGTAGGGCCTGGCGAACCCACCTATTACCCCTCAAACCCACTACATAGACCCGACATAATAGACGTGGTGTTGACCAACATGGGGGTGAGGTCGGAGGAGCTTACAGTCCTAAAGGAGCTGGACTCCGACCACAACCCTGTGCTGTGCGAGATCACTATAGACACAGACATAGAAATAAAAGGGCTAAAACCACTTATACCCACAAGCGACTGGGAGGGTTTCAAAATATCTCTCAACAACACACTACCAGAGTTCATTAATACTACAACAACAGAGGAAGCAGACGCAACACTGGAAATATTTACCAACACAGTACAGGAGGCATACAAAAACAACACAACCTTAGAGACAATAAAACACTACCAATCACCCCATCATACAGACCTTGACTTTCTGATTGCTCAGAAAAGAGAGGCGAGGAGAGATTGGCAGAGGTGCAGGACCCCACACCATAGGTCAGCATACAATAGACTAAGGGCACGGGTAAGACTTAAGGTAAAATAAATTTAAAAAAACGACTGGAACATCTACGTCACAGACGCAGCACTAGATTCCAGCAAAACCTGGAAAATTACAAAACAGCTAAGATCAAATAATAATATAACAGTCCCAGCTATACACGGCGAGAATGGTATGGCCTACACAAGCTCGGAGAAAGCGGAAGCCATAGCCGTGACACCAGAGAAACAATTAACACACAACGACAACCCCAAAGACCCCTATTTTGCTAGGTACGCTAAGAGATCTGTAGGGGAATATCTAAGCAGACCTATTATGTCACAGGCAGACCCAATAACATTACAGGAACTAAACAACACAATAAAAAACCTCCCAAAAAGAAAAGCTCCAGGCCACGACAGACTGCTAAACGAGACAATACAATAATTTCCACCTAAAGCCACACTAACACTACTACACATTTTCAACGCCCTTCTCTCACTGTGTCACTTCCCCGACGTGTGGAAACTGGCGAGAGTAATAACCCTCCACAAACCTGGAAAGGACCCGATGTTTCCTCGAAACAGACGGCCAATAAATCTCCTCAACTCACTCAGCAAAGTATTCGAAAAATTGATTCTAAAAAGATTAAACAACTTCAGTGAAACCCGTAATACCATCCCCAAACTTCAATCTTATTTAGGGAAAAGCATTCCACTATATACCCAGTTTTAAATTTAATCGAAGATGCAACAGAAGTTTTCTATCAGAAAAAGTCAATAGTATCGGTATTCTTAGATGTCGACAAGGCTTTCGACAAAGTTTGGCATATAGGTCTCTTACAAATATTAATAAAACTTGGTTACCTCCAATGGGTCATCCATACAGTCGCCAGTTTCCTAGCACGGAAAAGGTTCCACGTGGTAATGGAGGGCGCCAAATCCAAAACACATGCCATAAAAGCAGGGGTGCCCCAGGGATCTTCACTCTGACCACACCTGTACAACATATACATCTCCGACATTCCAATACACGCGCTACCAAGGTCAGACTTTTTGCAAACGACACTATGATTTACACCACCATCAAAAACATCAACTATGCAAGTCTTGCGATGCAGAGATACCTGGTTAACCTACAAGACTGGCTCACAAGCTGGCGGATCAAGGTCAACGCTGCCAAATCCACCGCCATAATCATAAGTCGAAGTAACAAACAGCTACCAACCCCGCTCATACTATTCGATACGGAAATTCCCGTAAAAACCGAAACAAAATACTTAGGAGTCACAATAGATTATAAACTAACTTGTAGAAAAAACATAGAGGACATTATTTAGAAAGCAACAGGCAGGTTCAGCCAACTATATCCACTACTAAAGGGCAGGGAGTTAACCATCCATACAAAAACAATTCTATATAAAGAAGTGATCCAACCAATAATAGTATACAATTGTCAAGCATGGAGTTATGGGGCTACGACTCACACAAAAAGACTTCAATCAACACAAAACAAAATACTGAGAACCATCAGGGGGGCACCTTGGCACACTAGAACCACAGACTTAAACGCGACGACAAATTGTAGGCAGCTCCAGGAGATCCACAAAGAACGTAACAAGATTCTATTCGAGCAGACACACACACACACACAAACGAGATATTTAGGGACTTAGGACGCTACGACCCTGCAGAAGATAGTTACTACAAATGACCCAGAATGACGTAGTTGAGCTTTAACACTAACAAATTAAGTGTCTATTTTAACCTATCTAGAAATTAAAAATACAAAAACCAAGAGAAAATTATTTTAAAAAATACAAAAAAATAAAAATAATTATATACTATTACTAGTCTTAGCATAGTTTGTAGAATTAATAACTAACCCACATGTGACAATCAACTACGCCGGAATGACAACAGACCGCCGACAACACTACACTTAACTATTCTGATCACCTTTCACCAATCGCTCATTTCATACCATTTCTTCCTTAGTCACGGCCGGACGCCACTGGGATAACCACCTAGGTTGTCTACTAGCCAGAGGATAACGCTGGCGCCGGGGGCGGCCCCAGATGGGGAATGTAAATGTATCCACCTCACTCCTAATCCCAAGAAAAGAAAATCCTACCCTAACAAGCAACTCTTATTACCTTTGCCACCGCCGGACTCCACAGAGACAACCGACCAGGTTCTCTACGAGCCAGAGGATAATCCTGGCGCCGTGGTCAACCCCTGATGGGGAATGGAAATGTAACCATCCGCATCAAACCTAATCCCTACTGTCAAGCAAAACCTTTCGACCCTCTTCCCGTAAATCGACTCATGTGATATTAACATCTCAACATCATACCTTATACACACCTTCCCCCATCGCAGTCAAGAAAATCCTCCCCAAATCCCGAGACCCAGTACAATCATTCGATATAACCAATTTCACCTCACAGTATAATTAATTATATAATTGTTAGGTACAAGGTATTAAATTCATTCAAGAGGACAGGAGTCACGAAAGTTACTCTATTCTCGAACAAAATCATCCCTTTTGCAGGTGACCTAGCTTAGCGTTACTGTCGAGGTGGACATCCTGAGTCGGGACACACAATCATTCAAGTGTAGTATCTTACACTCTCATTTCATCTGGTAATTAAGTTCATACGAGAGGTTAAGAGTCATGACAATGACTCGGTACTAAAACAACAAATCAGCCCTATCGCAGACAACCTAGCTTGGCATAACTGTCAAAGTGGATATTCTGAGTCGGGCAACAGCCGAACGGCGTTTTACACAAAAATTATTTAACAATTTAATATACAGCTATAGCCCCACTCCCCAAATAAGTATAACCGTTATTTGAACCTACACTTCACTGTCACCAAAAATATAATCTATGCCTACATTTTAGTTTTCTATATTAAATATATATATTTAAAATACGCTTTAGTCCATATTAAAAATTTATATTCACTATAGTAAGTTGTTATAAATAATTTATAACGACGATAATACACCGTTGCTTCGAAAACAAAAAATCAGAATAGTAACAATTTTACCTTCCACCAGAGTCATTCAGGAGGGGGTGGGTGATTACTTATTTTACAACACTCTATCACAATTGATCACAAGTAACATATTTTTTAAAGTAATTTTTTGAACCTCTTCAACGCGCTTAAATATCCCGTAGCATGTAGGAATAAATATTTAAACTTAGCGCGTATTTGCTAACCGAGGACACAAAATAACACTAAAAAACTTTTATGTATTCTTATATTTATAAAATTTTGAGTTTACTGTATTTTATTTTATAGAATAGTTCTTATAATCTCAATTGCCCACCTCTTAATAGCTAATTAACCAATTTTAACATTTTGCAGTCCATACAAAAATACTATGTGAGCGATCATACTTGAGTCACTTGACACTTGGTAGGACCATTATGCAGCCAACTATGCAATACAAGAATTTAATTTTATTTTGAAATTCTAATGAACATCCGCGCACATCACATATGTAGAATCAAGACTCAGTATTATATTATGAGTAAAAATGATTCTGAGCACGAGACGAAACTTGGTTATCGAAATTTTATAGTATAGTGTAATAAGCTAAAGGTCCCAAACTCAATTACTTCGCATTTATTGCATGATTTTTCTTCTAATGTAAATTAAGTGAACTGTGATCCCTTTAATACTTGTAGTGATGTAATTACAATTATTTTCAGCTTGTCTATTGATATTCATATACAGGTTTTCTCAAATGTATTGAAACCAATACCAAATAACAAAGTATATATTATATATTAAGCAATTGTCTCACCTTGTAGTTTACCAAACTTGACATGTTGATGGTCGGTCACGTATTTCTCTGCAGCTCCAGACAGTTCCTTAAACCACCTGGAACTTATCAAGCCCAGGAGGAAGAAAACTAATATTTAGGTGAGGCTCATATTGAAAACATTACGATTTAAATCAGAAAATCTTATTACCTTCTCAGTCATTTCCCTGGAAACGAACGTACATTATTGGGTCGATTGTGAGACTTAATTTTATTCTTGGAGTTTTTTAAACCAGATGTTAGATTTATTTTAACTCTAAATAATACACGTCATATAATATTGTTAAAATACCCTTTCATATATATAGCCCACCAAATACGTAACTCTAAATGAATCAAGTATAATATTTTGACCGTATACCTAAATTTGAATGGATTTAGTCAAATTGCAATATTACTCTCGGCGATTCTCTATGCGAAGGTTGTCATGTCTAGCGTCGTATAGGGCCTCAAGTTGGGACAGTTAATAGGGCCATATGTGGTAGTACCAAGTTGGGTCACCCTGAGTCTACGATCCGAGTATTGTGCAGGTTGTCTCCCCAAAAGACATGGCCCCATTCATTGTCGCAGCTGGCACCTTACTGTCCACGAGCACTGTACTGCCAAACACTGCTGGCAACTCACTGACCGGTCCTTCTCAGTGCCGTAATATTGAGAAGAGGCGGAAACGGGTAAGGCCGTCCAGCCCTATATTAGGAAAAATCTAGGAAGTGGTAAGGCCCCAGCCCCGCTTCCAGGTAATGTCTCGAGTAGAGGACAGTGAAGACCTGAAACGTGTTAGCCCATTTATCCTTGAAAGAGTGATAAAAGGAGCAGCGAAATTGGAAGTCTCAATAATGAAACTGCGTGGTTGCACCATCATGATTAAGACCACGACTGACATACAGTCTTCAAATATAATGGCGATCTCTGAAATACCTTTAAGCAATATGAATTCATATACCGGTGAAGGTGGAACCTCACAGGTTCCTCAATTTTTGCAAGGGAGTGGTCACTTGCTATGACCTCGACTGCGTGAGCATCGAGGATATCTGTAAGGAGCTTTCCCCTCAGCACGTAACCGAAGTGTACCGATATGTCACCAAAAAGAACGGACAAGAGAAAAAACCGACACGTATATCCTCACTTTTGCAACACCTACCCTTCTGAAGGAGGTCCGAGCAGGTTTCCACATTCTCAGGGTCCGGCCGTATGTCCCTAACCCTCGGCGCTGTTTTCAGTGTCAGGAATTTGGGAATATGAAGCTGCAATTCCGTGATAAGCCGATCTGTGCGGATTGTGGACAAGAGGTTCACGAAAACCATGTGAGTCTCCGAGGTTCTGCGTAAACTGCAAGTGTCCACACTCTGCCTGGTCTCGGGCCTGTCCGAACGGGCAGGTAGAGAAGAAAGTCCTGGAGATTCAATCTGAAAAAAAGATCTCATATGTCCAAGCACGCAAGGAATACGCATCTACTCAGGCTCTAGTATTTCAAACATCATACAGCAAGATTGTCAGTCAGAACATCAACTGTCCCAACTACCATTGCGCAGTTCATCTCAGTAAGACTCCATCGCGACCTATGCCATTGGTCTCCGCTCGAGACATCCGTATTGAAAACGTGCCGACTAAGATGTCGCCGATATTTTCACTGGGAGCAAAACTGCCACCTATGTCGTCACCCCCACCCGTCCCACCGAGGAGCCCTCCTCGGGGAAACGTACGCTCCCTCCGCGGGGAACACTCCCGAGCCCTCCTCAGGGAACACCCCTGAGCCCTCCTCGGAGAAAACCCCCGAGCCCTTCTCGGGGAAATAAATTACGTGCGGCCGCTGTTTAGTCGCTCAGTCTCGCCTCTTGGCCTCTAGAGGCCGGCATGGGTGGCGAAACAGGTGAGGCCGTAGAGGCGAGCCCCACAGGTGTCTTGAAGAAGGACCAGCGAGAGACCGCTGAAAAAAATAATATGAAAAAGTGTCGAAGGCCTTAACGAAGCCTTCGTGCAAGGATCCGACTATCCAGTCTCTCCAAAATAAACCAAAGCCTCTCCTGAAGCGGGAGGTCACGAAGAGACTTGGAAAGGCAAGAGGACCTAAAAAGTTCCTCAACCAATCTTTACTTTTAAGATATAGTGTCATGGATTGTGAGGATAGTTAAATTTTATATTAATAAATTATGTCGCTTCTACAATGGAATTTTAGGTGTTTCTATACTCGTGTAGAGGAAATTAAACAACAAATTTATGCCCTGCATTCTTCCATCTTGTGTTTGCAGGAGACCCACTTCCGCTCAAATGACAACCCGATGCTTCGTGGGTACGATGTGTATCGTACTGACAAGCCTTTCTTTGTTTTGGCTAGCGGATATGTGGCTATATTCGCACGAAGCAATATATACCATAAGTATATTAATATCGTATCTGATCTCCAAGTGATCGCTGTCCGAGTCTCCCTTGCTATGGAGATGACAGTGTGCTGCATATACCTCCCACCAGGTGAACGGATTTCGAAGGGGAGCCTAAAGGCCCTCTTTATGCAACTTCCTGCCCCCTATATCATCTTGGGGGATTTTAATGCGAATAACTTGGTGTGGCGATCTAATTTTACAGAATCCCACGGGAGGATGTTAGAGGAAATTCTTGTTTCGGGAAACCTGGTGTTAATGAACACCGGGACCCAGAGACACTTCTCCACCCTAAATGGTGTATCCTCTGCCATTTACCTAGCTTTATGAAGCTCAGAGATCGCTGCTCTCTTCCTTTGGGATGTACATGTGGACCTATGTGGGAGCGATCACTTTCCTATACTGTTTTCCCCACTCCAAGATTGCCCAAGTACAGCACGGGTATCCAATGGGTGATTAAACATGCTTACTGGGATAAATTCCGCGAGCTCGCTGTATTTATTGAATCCCCTTCAGATGTAGATGTTAAGACTGAGTATTTTACTTCGACGGTCATTGCGGTGGCGAGGGCTTCCATCCCTAAATCCTCGACAAATTCGCGCAACCGTCCCGTTCCCTGGTGGAGCGAGGAGTGTCGGCCGGATATTTCTGCCCGTCGAAGGGCCCTACGTCCCTTTCATCGACGTCCTATCTTGCAGAATCTTGGAGTAATTCCAGATTCTACGTGCTCGAGCTCGCCGTGTCATTCATGAAAGCAGAAGAGAGTCTTGGAGAAAGTTTATTTCTACCTTTACATTATCCAATCCCACAACTATGTTTTGGGACAATATCCTCAAATTACCTAATAGCAACAATTCCAATAACAATATACCTGCCCTCATGTCTAACAGTTCACCTGTCTCCTCCCCTGTGGAGGTCGTTAATGTATTGGGCACGATTTTCGCCATTATTTCTACCACTGCGAGCTACAATAACGAGATCGCAGTTAATAAGCATAACATCGAGCGCCATGGTATTGATTTTGGACAAACTCGGGGGAGGATTAGAACTCCCCCTTTACCAAAGATGAACTGGCCTACACCCTGTCCCAAGCCGGCAGCACAGCCTCTGGTCCAGATGACATTCATTATGAGATGTTGCGTCAGCTGCCTCCTGCCGAACAGGCACTTCTTTTAGATATGGAGGCAAGCAACCGTTATACCTATATACAACAGTGGCAAAGATAAATTAGAGCCAACTAGCTATAGACCGATAGTTTTAACTATTTGTGTATGTAAAATATTGGTTAAAATAATTAATAAGCGATTTATATGGTATTTAGAATCCCTAATCTGCTATCTAATATTTAATGTGGTTTTCGCCATGACCGATCCACGGTGGATCATCTTGTCCGTCTAGAGACGGCTGTTCGTGACGCTTTTCTCAATAAGCAGCATCTTATGGCTGTTTTCTTCGATCTGGAGAAAGAGTACGACACCACCTGGCAGTACGGCATTTTGAAAACACTTTTAACTGGGAGTTTCGAGAGAACCTCCCAACTTTTATATCTAATTTTATGTCGGATAGACACTTCCGGGTAAGGTTGAATAACACCTTATCCGATGATTTTATTCAAGAAAATGGGGTGCCTCAGGGTAGTATTCGGAGCTGTATGTTGTTCGCTATCGCGATAAATAGCATTGTTGACAGTGTGCGCTTGCCTGTACGGTCATGCCTCTTTGTGGATGACTACGCAGTTTATTGCAGTTCTTCAAGTCTCCACAGGGCTTAACGGCAGATACAGCTCTTTGTCATCAATCTTTGGTCGTGGGCATCACCTAATGGATTTCGCTTCTCTGCATCCAAGACAATGGTTGTCAACTTCCACAGATAGCGTGGAATACAGACAGCCCCCAGTATTTAAATGAACCAAGTTGTTTTACCAGTCTCAGAAAGCGTAAGGTTCCTGGGACTTTTTTGATTTTAAACTGACTTTGAACCCCTACATCAAAGACCTGAAAGCGAGATGTATAAAAGCTATCAACCTGCTCACACTGATTAGCGGTCGATCCTGAGGTGCAGACAGGGAAACCTTGATGCGCCTGTATGGGGTCTTGTTAAGATCTAAATTAGACTATGACAGTTTTGTCTATGGATCAGCGAGACCCTCGGCGTTAAAGATGATAGAGAGTGTACACCATGCTGGCATACGACTGGCTACTGGTGCCTTTCATACCAGTCCAGTCATCGTCCTCTGTGCCGACGCCGGTGAGCCCCCTATTCCATGCCGGTGGTCCTATATTCTAGCATCTTACATGTCTAAACTACATTGCACGTCAGAACATGTTGCCTACCACCCTGTGTTTCATCTTCCTAACCGTGTCTTGTATGACACCAAATGGCGTAGTACAAGGCCGGTTTAGATCAGGATGCTATCGGTTTTCGACACGTGTGGGATAGACCTGCCAAAGGCTATCCCCACATCATCAGGTCGAGTTTCTCCCTGGAAGATACGCCTTCTGAAATGCTATTTTGATCTTTCCAAGTTCCCTAAAGTGACCACCCCAAACTTAGTATATGAGAGTACCTTCTACGAGCTCCTCTCCACTCGCTTTCATGGATTCAAGCGCATCTTCATTGATGGTTATAAATCTGGAGCCTTCGTGGGATGTGCTTTTGGTGTGGAAGGATCCAATTTTAAATTTGGTTTACCTCAAGAAACTAGAGTTTTTACGGCTGAATTGCATGCCATTTTAAAATCTCTGTGTTTGATATAACCAAAAAGTCACCGTTCTGCTCTCATTTGCACGGATTTCATTAGTGCTCTGTTGGAATTGTCCACTCCCTACTCTTGGAATCCGCTGGTGCAGATGATACATGAGCAAATTTTAAAAATTGATTCATTAAGCACCCGGCTCGCCTTTTGCTGGATTCCTGGTCACGCTGGTCT
>CABFVX010010159.1:0-15207 GCA_902151425.1 Timema shepardi | reverse complement strand
TTGTTAACTCTCGACGACTTGTTTGTAACACAAAAAATATTCGTGTTTTACATTTGAACGGGGCTAAGCCAGATTAGCCCGTTACAGTTTGATTTTAAAGACAAGTGTTAATTCCTGCCAGGTAGGGAGCTAGTATAGCTGTGTTGCTTCGCCCCCCCCCCCTTTCACCCACCTCTGATTATCATTATCCTCCCTCCACGAGTAGACTGCATCAGGCCACATGACTTCACTGTGTGTTGCGCACATTACTAGTCAAATGACAAACGCAGAAATGACAGATAAATATCCTTCACGACGTCAACCTTATCAACGGGCCTTCATCGATGTCACTCAACAACTTCGTGAAACCGGTACATTTCAGCTACGAGAGGTATCTGGTCACCCGAGGAATGTTTGCCCTCCGATTGTCGAAGAAGAGGTACTGAATTCTGTGAACGATAACGCGTCAAAAAGCACATGTGCCATTGCGCACCGAACGAATGTGTCTCATTCCACAGTATGGCATGTCATGCACGATCAGCTGCTGCACCCGTACCACGTGTGAAAGGTGCAGGCATTGGGGCCAGCAGATTACACTCCTCGACGTGATTTCTCCGACTGGTTTCTGCAGCAGTGCGGAGTGGTTCCTGATTTCTCCACTATAGTCTTGTTTTCCGACGAGGCAACATTCGTCAGAGACGGCTATTTCAATATTACAATTAATTACGTTTGGAATGACGTGAACACTTATGCAACTGTCATCATGGGCAACCAGCGTGTATTTTCTGTCAACATCTGGGCGGAGATTGCGGGTAACCATCTCATTGGCCCTTACCCGATGCCACAACCCTTTGGCAGCCACATCTACTGCCAATTTCTGACATTAACATTACCACAGTTCCCCGATAATGTACCGCTATCCGTTCGACAACGCACGTGGCTACAGCACGACAGTGCCCCGCCTAGTTTCACAAGAGCTGCACGTGACTACCTCAACACTGCATTTCCTGCCCGATGGATAGGAAGAGGTGGGTCTGTTGCGTGGCCACCACGCTCTCCTCACCTTAATCTGTTGGACTACTTTCTGTGGGGCTTTGTCAAAGCTTTGGTGTACGAGACAGCCGTTGAATCCAAGGAAGAACTGTTAGCCAGGATAGGTGCTGCATGTGATGAGGTTCAAGAAACACCACGTGTTTTCGAAAGATTACGCCATTAATTGATACGTCGCCTCAATTATTGCAATGACGTTAGGGGACACCATTTTGAACACTTGCTATGAATCTGCTTTTGAAGCTAAGAACTAAAACATGCAATAACTAAAATTTGTATTTCATAATTTAGCTTTCAATACTCCAGTGAGTGTAATGAATAAAATCTCACCCAAGTGCACGCTGTGTAGTCACAACTTACTAATGTGATAAATAGCAACACATCGGAGCTTATGAAGAACGAAAAGTATCAGAGTTTCTCCATTGTAACACACAAACCAGCCTTGTTTATCAAATGTACGTGATACATAGTCACACGTGCTGGTAAAAATTGTTAAACGACTGCAGTGCGAAGTAACACTGCATTTCTGGCTGCCTACCTTGCAGGCATTTACATTTATCCCTGAACTGAAACTTGTGTGATTATCTCGGAAACAGGGAAAGCTAAACAATTTCCCCAAGACACCTTTTTTGTTAATTTTTACTCCAAGTTTGGTAATCTTAAGTCAAAATTGGTAGTACTTACTGTGACATTTAACTGCAGAAAAAAGTGTTACAACCCTCCCCCCCCCCCTTTGTTACATGATGGTGTGGGTAGTGGTAATAGCACATTTAGTTTATTAATGATCAACGTTTCAATAAGTATTAGACAAATATTCGTTGTAATACCCTAAGCAGTTTTCATAATATTTCACACAACAGTCGTTTTTAGCTCTATCTTTAGGGGTGAATACCGCCCTTAATATTTAAAATGAACTCTAAGTTGCTGATGTGAATTATTCTATTTTCACCCAAGGAATAGCCTGCCAAAGTTTGATGCAATGTTTTAGACACACGTTGTATATTCACTTGTATGCATGACAAAGGGGTGATTCGAGAACGATGATTGATTTTGTGGTGTATGATGAGAGACTGAGAAGTTTAGTAAAGAATATTAGGGCTGTTCGTGGAGCTGAGTGTGGAACGGATCACTTTCTAGTGATTTCAGAAGTTTAATTAGGTAGAAATTTTGTAAGGAACCAGCGTAAGAGTATTAAGCGAGTGAGAGTGTAAAAGTTGCAGGATAATTTGTGAGAGATTGTGAAGATTTATGAGCGAAAATTTAACTCCACAAGAGCATGAAGGGAATGTCGAAATAAATGCCAATGTTTTTGAAAAAGCTTGGAAGAGAATAAAAGAGGTTGTAGCTAAGTGCGGGAAAGTTGCGTGTGGATCTGATGTGGTGGGAAACTTAAAAAGAGATGCATGGAGGAATGAACCGATAAAAAAAGCTGTGAGAGAAAATAAAGAAGCATACAAACGAATTCTTTGCGGTGAAGATTGATACAAAGAAAGTAGTAAAGGAGAGTATAGAGCAAATTAGATTAAAAGAAGAAGAAAGAAAACAGAATGATTTTGTAGGTAATAAGAAGTTGTTCTGGAAGTGGATAAATAAAACATAACAAGGAGGGCAAGTAAAGAGCTATATAATTCAGAATGAACGTGGGGAGATGATCTGGGATTAAAATGGTTTAAGAGAGCAATTGAGAAAGCATCTTAAGCATTTGTTTGGTGAAAATGTGGAGAAAGTATCAGAAAATAGGGAAAATGTTATAGTATGTGAAATAATTAACCAGGCTGAGGTTTTTAAGGCTATTAGAATGTTAAAGAACGACAAATCGGCTAGCCTAGATGGGATCACAAGTGAAATGCTTAAGTCTAGTGGCACAGTATTACTTGCCAGATTTTGTGAGTTGTTCAATGTGTGTGCTGGGATTGCGAACGTTCCTAATGACTGGAATAATTCCATCATTGTTCCTTTGTATAAATGACCAAGGAAGTAAGAGTGAATGCAAGACTTATAGGGTAATTAGTTTGTTGAGTATTCCAGTCAAAGTGTTTGGGAGAGTTTTAATTGATAGAGTGCGTGAAAGAACTGTGGGCAATATTTGTGTAATATGGTTTCATGCCCGGTAGAAGTTGCGTGGACCAGATATTTGAATTGCAACACGTGATTTAGAAATGTATAGCAGCAAGAAAGAAATATTATTGTTCATTTGTTGATCTGGAGAAAGCGTACGATCGGGTGAATAGGAGTATGTTATGGAATGTTTTTAGAGAGAATGGTGTGGATGCATGGCTACTCAATGCAATTAAGGTGGTGTAAGATGGAATTAAAGCGTGCGTTACGGTGGACGGAGCTTTTAGCGAATGGTTTTATATTGAACAGGGTGTTCGACAAGGTTGTGATATGTCTCCATGAATGCTTAATGTATTCATGGATAAGTGTATGAAGGATTCTTGTAAGGACACGGTTGTTGTACAAAGGGACAATGTGAATGTGAGAGTGCAGTTATAGCAGATGATTCCGTAATAATGGCTGAGAAGGAAAGTGACTTGCAGGATACATTTAATCGTTTGAGTGTGGCAACAGACAGAATGATCTTCGGATAAGTGTTTCCAAAATTAAGGGATTGGTTTTTGTATAAGGACAGATCAGGGCATGATTGTCAACTTAGTATAAATGGAAAAATGTTAGAACAAGTGAATGATTTTTTGTATCTGGGCAGAATGTTCTGTAAAAATTGAAGGATTGATGGTGAAATCAACAGAGGGCTGAACGCATCTCAGAGAGTAGTTGGATGTATGTGGATTATGGCAAAGAATGGGGCAGTATAAAAAGAGGCCAATATGGCAGTGTATAGAATTGTATTAACACCAACGTTGTTCTGAGGATGTGAAGCGTGGGTTTGTCAGGGGAAACACAAGATCAAGGGGAATGTGGTTGGAATGAGATGTATAAGAAACGTATGTGGGAACATTCGTATGAACAGAGTCAGTAATGAATGGATGCTAAAGCAGTTTGGTTCGAAAGGGAATCCAAAAGGTCATTCTGAAAGAAGTGTCTTACGGTGGTTTGGGCATATTGAGAGGATGAGTATGGATCGAGGGACGAAACAAATATATGATGGTAAAGTGTATTGACCAAAAGGAAGGGGTAGGCCATGTAAGACGTGGCTAAATGTTGTAAATGAGGAAATGAGAAACATTAAAAGTCTTTAGAATAAAAGGGCATGTATGACTCGGTGTATGGATGTTGTTGAAATGAAGGAAAAGTGCAAGGATAGGGAAATGTGGAGGAAGTTAGTGAGAATGGATTAGATACGAAGTTTTTTTTTAGCTATATTGACAGCTTATCGCCTACACAATAAGGGAATAACGTGATTAGGTATGTATGTATGTATGTATGTATGTATGTATGTATGTATATATGTATATATGTATGTATATATGTATGTATATATATATGTATATATGTATATATGTATATATATATATATGTATATATGTAGTTTCACACCTCATATGAATGAACGCGCATGAATACGAGACGCCCACATTATTAGAGTGGTTGTGCAATAAGATAAAATTATTTATTTCGATTCACGTTTAGCGTTTCATTTATCAAATTATATTTGAATTTGGTTCACTATATCTTACTACCCATCCAGGATATAGACATATTAGCACTAATAGTGGTTAAGACAAGAAAAATAAAATATTTAAGGAAATGCACCCACATTTGCATATAACCGAGAATGTAGAACCCTCATTATGCAGTCACGTGTAATTCAGTTCATTGTGGCTGACGGCTTGGACCACGTGGCCACTGATAAAGTATATTTGTATTTTGATAAGAGTTTTATGATGTGAACGTTTTAAACAAATTATTTGAACGGTTATTTGAAGAAAAGAGCGAATATCCTAAAAACCATGATAATAAAAAAAAAATGACCAAATATGAAACCGTCCCCGCTCACCCGTCAATGTCATGATAATAACATTTATGTCGAAAAAAAAATATGAAACCTCCATATTTCATGGGCACGTACAAGCCATAAGGAAGTAAATAATTCAAAGGGTGTATTTGAGACACCCTGCCAGGGAAGGGACGTACCACCAATATCTTATGTTTTAAGATGATCCCCATTTTTTTTCCATCCCCCTCTACCATTTATTTGGACCCTTAACTTGAGACTAGAGAGCAGGTGGTCGAGTCATACCAGCACTTTGAATATTCATACCACCACCAGGAGCATCTTTCACGGGAAGTGGGACTAGCCTTGTCTTCTATTACTATTAGCTTGCCATGGTAGAACACTGATGGTCCTGGTTCGATTACCATGTCCACGAGTCATTTTTAACAGTTGCTAACATATATTATATATATTTATTAAGGTGATTATATGTATAATTAACATTATTATTATTATTATTAGCACCGCGTCTTACTACCCGTTCGGTTTATACGCACTTACGCTAATGTGTAATGGTAGGGTGATTGTGAGATGAAATGAAGGACCTACAGTTTAACGTGGGATCCGAACCACGGTGGAGGCCTGGCATTCCACACATTCACAATATGTCTTGTCAGAGGTGAAGTAAGGGTTCGCCAATCAGATAAATCTGTTCCGGTACCGAGGATCGAACCCTGGAACCCCAGCATAGAAGTCTTACACTTTACCCTTAGACCACCAGGTCACCTTTAACATTAATTCTTTGTATCATTTAACCGAAGCGATTGTCAGCTGGAATTACAAAATAGTTTTTTTTTAGATATCCAGATGAATGTTTAAGATTGTATATTTAATTATTTTCATTTTTTAAATACCAGTGGCTTAGTGGTTAGGGAGGAAAACTACTGGTACAAAAGGCAAAGGTTTGATCTTAGAAAGGTCCTTAAAATAAATCAGTGCTTGTGCATGTATTTGTTATATTAATAAAAATATATTGGTGACCTGGCGGTCTAGGGGGGTAAGGTGTCAGACTTCTATGCTGGCGGCCGGGGTTCAATCCCAGGTCCCGGCACAGATTTATCTGATTACCAAACCCTTCCTTCACCTCTGACAAGACATCTTGTGAATGTGGGGAATGCCAGGCCTCCACCGTGGTTCGGATCCCACGTTAAACGGTAGGTCCTTCATTTCATCTCACAATCACCCTACCATTACACATTAGCGTAAGTGCGTATAACCCGAACGGGTAGTAAGACGCGGTGTTAATAATAATAATAATAATAATAATAATAATAATAAAATATATTAAATTTCTCGCCAAGAAGCTGTGTATATTTTGTTGTTATAGAAATGGTTGATAGCTGCTGTTCGTAAATATACCTTTATTTATGAAGCAAATGTTAAATGCTATCATAAAAAAAATTACGCGTAAATAATGGTTTTAAAAACACCTCCTCACCTCTTTTCCTTTGGTGTGGGCAACCTCATTAATGATTTACAGCCCAGCTCGGTCGCTGCTGAGGGAAAACACACGTTTAAGAAAATGGGAAATTATGTTTTGGCGCGAGCTTCCATTACTCTAGAGTCTTAGATATTATTTAATAAATAGAAAGTTGAGCTAGGTTTCAAAGTCTCGCCAAGGGGTGAGAGGGCGGAGGGTCGGGGGCGGGGGGGAGCAAATGTTCCACCTGATGTGAAAAAAAATCGTATTATCGTTAAAGGAGGAGTATGCCCTGGATATAATATTTATAGAGAAAAACTTTCATTCAAGAATAGATTTTTATAAACACAAAATTGCTACTTCAAAAGAGTTATAAATAAAACGAGTTTGGAGGAAGGTAATAAGCCTTTACACATATAAAAAATGAATTTACTCCTAATAATAAGATACAAAATGGCATCCCGTTATATCTTTATATTTAGTTGAGGTATTTAACGTGGGCTTTCTGAACCGACTGATTATATTAGCACATGGGAATTTCTATGAGCGAGAGGGAAATGAGCTACCAATTTTGCCGTAAAAGTATTTTCAAATATCTTCCAGGGATATTTTACATGCCACAATCATCATGAGACCGACAGATTTACTTCCCCTCCGAAGAAAGCTGTGCTACGGGTTGTCATCACTCAAAAAAACCGTCGGCCCCGGCTGGGTTTGAAGCCACGAACATCAAGTCTTGAGTAGAGCTCTTTACCCAAAACCACCAAGGTCAATCATGCCACTCTAATTTTAGAATTTTATATAGTATTTATGTATAGAAAATAGTACAACTATTGTAGAGTTTAAGTCAATTAAAAGGTTGGGTGACCTGGCGGTCTAGGGGTAAGGTGTCGGACTTCTGTGCTGACGGCCGGGGTTCACTCCTCGGTCCCGGCACAGATTTATCTGATTACCAAACCCTTCCTTCACCTCTGACAATACATCTTGTGAATGTGGGGAATGCCAGGCCTCCACCGTGGTTCGGATTCCACGTTAAACTGTAGGTCCTCCATTTCATCTNCGGTCCCGGCATAAATTTATCTGATTACCAAACCCTTCCTTCACCTCTGACAAGACATCTTGTGAATGTGGGGAATGCCAGGCCTCCACCGTGGTTCGGATTCCACGTTAAACTGTAGGTCCTCCATTTCATCTCACAATCACCCTACCATTACACATTAGCGTAAGTGCGTATAACCCGAACGGGTAGTAAGACGCGGTGCTAATAATAATAATAATAATAATAATTAAAAGGTTTCGTTCGTAATATAAACTATTAAAACTGTACTATATTATGGTCGAATGTATAAGCAATATGATATAGTTTTTTGTTCATCAAAAAGTGGTTGAGGTCTTTAAAAAAAGAATTGATCTATAGATTTGCACTAAAATCACAAACGTGTGAACTTACCCCGGGATTTACCACAAACCCCATCACTTGGACAAATGAGAAAGTAGACCTGGGCGGTTTTACTACTGAGTACAACGACTGGTTTATTTTTATCAACGCGTCTTACAACCCGTCCAGGCTATACGCATGTAATAATAAGGCTAGTGTATTAGGGTTGAGTAGAGTATGATTAAGAGGAAGTGTACATGCATTTTCCTGTAGGGAGAGTTTAGAACCATTCAGTAGAAACAACCTTGAGTATTACTAGAGTAACCATTCTACCACCGTAATCATTTAATAAACGGTTTGATGAGAGTTTATCCTATTCCTGCTCCTACTGGTGATGCTAATGGCTTCAAACAATTTCGTTCTTCGCCTACCTCTTCGCCTAGTAGTTATATTACGAGTAATTATTCCATACAATATGAACTATTTGCAGTGAACTTACCAATGATGTTATTAATTAAAACAAATATTAGTTCTATAAAACAATCTAGAATTCTACCTTCGACATCCCTACACCATTAGTGTGAACACGTGTCCATCCTTGTCTGGTAGGAAGACGGGGGGGGAGGAGTGGGGAGAAAAGAAACACTTTTTTTTTAAAAGGTGAAGACTATTTATATAAAATACTCACTGAGTCTTCAAATATAATAATAAATATCAATAGTAAAATACTAACTTCATACATTACTTGGGCCTGAGCTGCACTTTCATTTTAGTGAACATTTCTGAGTTTTTTATTTTATTGCATCGTTGTTGGTTCAATATCGAAATATCAAATGACGGGTGAAAGTAGAGAAGACGATGATGGGTTAGTCTAAGAAGAAGAGAATAAGGGAAGATATACAAGGAGAACTGGAGAGACAGGTGTACAGACAGACGGATATAAACATATGAAGACGTGGAGGGGTGTAAAGGCAGTCGGACGACCGTTGAAACGAGCGCACAAGTGGGTTAATGCCTCCGGCAGGATCGATGCCTAGACTCGTGCTGACAAACTTGTTGGGTATTTATACACCCCTCGGCCTCACTCCCGACAACAAAGAGCTTGTGGTCTGAGTGAACAGTTTGGTCCAACTGTGAGGATCAGCGTTCACAGCCTCTTATCTCCATCCGTCGCAATGATTTGAGCGAGTGCATAGTCTCTCATCAATTAGTCCACACTCCGTCTCTCAGCTTGTCTCGGTATAGTAGGGATGTATGTCTCTTGTAGGGCTGACAACTTCCACTGAGCCAACTCTCAGCTTGTCTCGGTTTAGCCCCGAAACGATATTAAAACTATCCTCCAGTTCTGACAAAACAAAGTTTTGAGTTTCAAGAGCTCCCCCCTCCCCGTGGAGACGAACAAAACGGGGTAAGAGTTCTCACACAAAACTTGAGTCAAGAAGTACGAGTGCCCCTCTCTCCTCCTCCACAGAGCGGAGAAAATACCAATCCCTTCTAATCCTCCCCCCACCCTCTATGTAGACCAGAAACCACAGCGTGGAGCACGCTCCTGTTTGGACGGGAAGAGTTGAGCTCGGCAAATACGAGGGCCTCAAGTCATGTCTTTATGTTTGTCGACGTCTTCCTCCGGGGCGTCCCTTTCTATTTCCCTTAGTCGCTCGCTCCGTCTTATGACCATCTCTCTGAACTGGGAAATGGTAAGTGGTGGAGGAAGATCATGGGATGTGATCAGACCAGTCCACCCCCAACAAACCACTTTTATTTATTTTTATTGTGTTTTTTTTTCCGCCGAGAAAATGGGGGAACGAGTGAAATGGGATAGTTTCTTGGGGAAGTTTCTCTGTGGGTTATGTGAGTTGTAGACCACTAGCTAGCAGGGGGAATTATACCGCCTTCGCCTTGAGCTACCATTCGAAAAACAAAACGGTTACTATCAGATATAATGTTTGTACGCATTTGCTTTTTAATACAAAAAAGCAAAAGTAGAACATTGTAAAATGTTAACCCATAAAAATAATAATTTACTGATTATGTTTTATTAGTCAAACATACATTTTTAACTCAATCGATTGGGGCTAAGAGCAACTAAAAGGCCGAATAGAAAACTGAAATGTAAAAGAGGCCAGTTAAAAAAAATATTTTAAACACGTGTATAGTACACGCAACAAAATCTGAAATGAAACATAAACATAGTAATCATATTATAATCAACTAACATTTTTTTCTTTTATTAGGCAGCAAATTTCTAGTTTAAGAGCATTCATCACACACCAGTCAACTCTGTGATCCAGTCGGTTAGAAATCGTAAACTTACACGAATATTACTGCACGTGGATCATTTCTGGTAAACATTAATGGAGATTAAGAGTTTATAGAAGTTCCTGATGCTGAACGTTATTGAAATATTAAAGGATAAATGGCTCCACAGATAAGTACAGTAGCCCCATGGCTTCTTTGGTGCTGACTGACAGCTCACAGCTGACTTATGACAGTCAACATTTAGGTATATACCTAAATTTTGACTGTCAAAAGTGACAGCTGCTAAACACATGCTTTGGCAGATCATATGGTTCGGCGTAGGGATACATAATTTGGTCTGGTAACTTTTTAAAGCTGTCAGTCAGCACCAAAGAAGCCACGGGGCTACTGTACTAAGCACAAATCTTCATTATGCTATAATAGAGTAGTACTGTATTTATCAACAAGAAACTTTGTCACCTTGTCCCCCATCGTCACCGTGGAAGATTTCCAGTAATCATTCAACTACGAATGTACTGCACAAATTTCTTGTATATCTTGACCTTTTCTTTTCGCCCCGTTCCTTGAGCGAGCCGGGAGCCGAGTTGAGCCAGAGCTTTGATGAACGTTTATAATCAGTAGCTCGCGGTCCCCTCAAAAAGAGGTGGCATGCGGGAAGTAGCTGCTTAGGCATAGCCTAGGTTTCTGGATTGCCAACTTTGCTGGAGGCTGACTATTGGCCCAAGAGGATCTTGGTTTGATCCCAAGCAACAAATTAATTTATTCTTGAATATTTTGAATTGGGCACGGTAGTATCCAAGGAGGAGGGTGGGTTTCCAACCCCGTCCTTCTTCAAACTGACAAATAATAAATTAATAACAGAATATAATGTGCCAAATTAAATAAATGTACCCGTATATTAATTAATCACATGATTATTGCCAGTGAAGGAAACTTGGTAGCGATAATTTTCTGTCGTCCAATTTCACTGTAAAAAGATATTTGTTTATTGTTTGGAATTGTTTAGCATTTGAAACATTTAAAAAATAATTTTTACTTCTATATATTTTCAGAAATTAGCCATGTACCTGTTTTTCAGACGCGGAATCTATAAAGAGGCTTTGTTATTTTTAGTATATAAAATAAACCACAGGAAATATTAGCCAAAGATTCAATTATGTTTATATACTAATCTTTTATTGGTTTAAATTGTGATACAACGCTCAAAAGTAGGCTGACTAATACACAATGTGAAAATATAGATATAATCTGAACATGTTTTAAAAGCTGACATTTATTTTGAAGATCAGGTTGTAACTTCTCTATCGTTGAACTCTTGCCTGTTGCCTAAATAGTAGTGTCACAGCATAAATAATTAGTTGATAAAGGATTGTAATTAAATCAAGTTAGAATTATTTTACATTTTTTTTACTGCATTCACCCCATATACCTTTTTTCTACCCCGTTTACCCAACTTACCTCTTCTACACTTGTATACTTTTTTAGTTTTCTACCCTTTTAAAACCTTTATCATTTAATCCTTCTCACCCTTTTAGTTCATTTTTACCACTTTTACTCTTTTTAACCTGTTTTTAGCCGTTCACCGATTTTTTTACCCTTTTTTTTTTAGCCCTTTTAACCTTAGTACCATTTTTTATTAGATTTACTTGTATATTTTTTCCATTTGTACCCTTTTTGCCCTCTTTTCCTTTTTCAATTTTTGACCTTTTACTCTTATTTCTCTTTTTGATAAGACTTACAAGTACCGTTTTTACTATTTTTGACCTTTTTGCCTTCACTTTTTTACACCTTTTCACATTAATTACCCCTTAAATCTTCAGGTAAATAGTTTAGTGTAAAAATGGTAAAAAGGTTAAAAAGGTGCAAAAAGGGCACAAAAGGTAAACAAAGTAAAAGTATAAATCTAATCAAATTTGTATGAAGAGGGTAAAATGGTTAAGTAAAAAGGTTAAAAAGTGAAAAAAAATTAAAAGGGTAAAAACTGTCAATAAAATCCAAAATTTTAAATTCCTGTTTCAAGGTTCACATGTTCGTGCACAGGGGATAATAATTTATACATTTCCGACCTTTGTGTACTCATGATAGACGGACTATTCATTTTATTAATAAAAATATATAAAATAAGAAGATAGATATGTAGAAATATTGGAAATAGTTTTATTTTAATTCATTTCCACATCCCTCACGACCATCATAATATACTAATATTAAAACCTGCATTTGTGGTCGCGCAGTCTAACGCGTTACTCTCACGTTAGTGAAAGTTTTCTCTCCTCATCACTAAAAGACTCCTCCAGACTTGAGAGAAGTGGTTAATAAATGAAAGCTCTCCTCTCCTCATCGCTAGAAGACTCCTCCAGACTTGAGGGAAGTGGTTAATGAATGAAAGCCCTTCTCTCCTCATCACTAGAAGACTCCTCCAGACTTGAGGGAAGTGGTTAATGAATGAAAGCTCTCCTCTCCTCATCGCTAGAAGACTCCTCCAGACTTGAAGGAAGTGGTTAATGAATGAAAGCCCTTCCCTCCCCATCACTAGAAGACTCCTCCAGACTTGAGGGAAGTGGTTAATGAATGAAAGCCCTTCTCTCCTCATAGCTAGAAGACTCCTCCAGACTTGAGGGAAGTGGTTAATGAATGAAAGCCCTTCTCTCCTCATAGCTAGAAGACTCCTCCAGACTTGAGGGAAGTGGTTAATGAATGAAAGCCCTTCTCTCCTCATAGCTAGGAAACTCCTCCAAACTTGAGGGAAGTGGTTAATGAATGAAAGCCCTTCTCTCCTCATAGCTAGAAGACTCCTCCAGACTTGAGGGAAGTGGTTAATGAATGAATATTTTTTCCTCCTCTCTAGAAGACGCCTCCAGAAAAGAGCGGCGAGCTCTTTAGCATTCCAAATGAGCTCGGTTTAACGCGCAGAGGGCCTAAAGAGGAAGAAGAGAGAGATAAAGAAGAGATAAAAAAAATATGAGAATCTACTAGACATCAGCCACCGTGCACTTGTGTTCATCATTCTTTGCTCAGAGAGCATAAATATTGTATTTATATACCAACCGTCTAAACGACCGCCTTCTGACGGCGTTAGAAAACCCGAGGAGTGGTGTGGGGGGGAGGGTGAGCTCATTTCTTCATCCGTACAACTGTTGCAAACGTTCATTATATATATATACATTTTCTCTTTCAGATTTTATTTATAAAAATAATACTCTTTAAGTTATGGTAATCACTGTAATAATATTTATTTTTATTAGAGATAAACTATTATCTTTGGTTAGATAGATCGCTTGCCAGTTAAAATTAATAAATCAATGTTTAAATGTTAGCATAAATTAATTAATATTCATTTTCTATGTACAAGATATTATGTCATTTGTTTTTTTCTAAAAAAAATGTATCTGTATACTAGTATTACTATTAAGACTACCAATAATACCCCTAATAATTACCACCCGCAACGTCAGCTAGGGCATCCATCTAGTCTAGTCAGCGTTCTAATTCAGGCCGGGTCTACTAGAGGGTAGTTTTTTCTATATTGTTTTACACTTTCCTTTGTCTCAAATGTGGATACATTTTGACTGAAACTATAACTTCCCCATCCCTACCACGTTGATGAAAATATGTTTGGATCCAGATCAAAACAGATAATAAGATGCAGTGTAAAACCACACACACACACACACACACGAGAATAATTACAGATTTTGTAAAGGCTTTTTAATTAATATTGATCTATGTCTTTAATTAACATTCCAACATTTGCTTTGGTTCGCTTTATTTTCTGAGTTTCCCTGGAAGCCGGTCCAGTTTTGTGAATGTACTGTAATATACATAAAATAGAGTATTTTGTTTATAGCTTCGTCCGATTACTATAAACAAACAACCTGAATCTTGTTTGATATAAAAAAATAAATAGATGGTACGAGTTCATTACTCTACCGCCAGGAGCGCCTTTTGTGTGAAATAAATCAAGCATGAACGAGTATTTGATAGCTCGTCTTCACAGAGGTACCAACAGCTGCAAACTAGAACCAAAATGTATGTGTGGTATTCATGCTTGGATTCCTTCTTTTAGAAAATATAAATAAAACAATTACACAACAAGTTGTTTAGAACTTAATACAATTCTAAAACGATGTTTATAATTTAAAAAAAGGTCAAGATTCATAATATTAACTTGAGTATTTTATACCTCGATTTATACAAATATATGTAGTTGATAGTCGGCATAATGTGCATGTAAGACTTATCATACAATGTCACCTAATCATAACCTGTTTTAACGACAGGGTAGTCCGGTTACCTATAACGCGCCACTCTCGTGTTGGACTAGACTGCCGAAGACAGGGAGGTCGGTGTTTGATCCCAGTAGGGTGATCTGAGAGGGGATTTTCCTAAATGGTTTTTCAACTCATCCTCCAAGCAAAGGCGGGTACACTTCCTTTAAATTATACCTTCCTAATTTAAAAAAAAATAGTATAATTAGTATATATGCGTATAACTCAAACGGGTAGTAAGACATGGTGCTAAAACCACTCGACAGGGAGTCGAGCCCCGATATCCCCCCGTCACACCAACAATCCGGTCCAACAAAGGAGTGACGTATTAGACCACAAGACCACCTATGCAGGTTAGGCCTCTCGTCCTGTGTTGTGTGTGTAATTATGAAATACTTTGATGACATTATAATCACCCTTATAAAAAAACTTCTCATACAGAAAATTTTAAACTTTTTTTCCTCTCACGCTTTTGTATAAAAAAAGGGGGGAGTTGTATAAAATAAAGAAAGGGGATAAAGGGGGAACGAGGAGGAGGCTTGCTAAAAGCAATGATATCATTAGTTATGTTGTACCGTGATTAATTATACGCCCCTCCCTTACCCCTCGTCCAACCCCTACAGGGGCAGAAACATACCCACGTGCGTAGCAAGTGCCAAAACTCCCGCCATTTTGAAGCGTTTCCCATGTTCCTTCGGGCGTCCTATTATTATTTTTTGTTGTTGTTGTTGGCAACCCTTGAGCTCACACCCGCGATGCCGAGCGCATGATGTATGGTGGTTTTCAACCCTTAACCCTCAACCCTCTCGTGGTAGCTAACCAACCCCTAGCTCGGCTTATTGCGATACGGGGTGCACGGAGCGCATCCAGGCTTGTTGGAGGTTATGCCAAGTCTGGG
>CABFVX010010158.1:0-15210 GCA_902151425.1 Timema shepardi | reverse complement strand
TGCGGGGAGCCTTGTAGAACAGCCAAATGGAGACAGATGGTAAGTCCATGTAATTATGCTCGTTCCATGTTGTGACTCTGTCACACATAATTATAAACAACTTATCATAATTTTTTTTATATTAATATGTATTTTTACTAAAATAACAACATTTATAAATTATATGTATTAAAAAAGTTTAAGCTACGGTACCCTGAAATTTGGAATACCTTTTATAAAATACAATCTTTTTTCCAGTCAATGTAAGTTTTTTGTACTTCATTTGTTATCTTCTCAAGTCATTGACAAGGTAACGTAATACATTTATACAATGAAGTAGGGAAAACCAATCACTTCTCATCGAAAACTACGTAGAGACAATTTAAAATATATTTTATTCAACAGAAATACATAAAGATATAGATAACAGGAAGGCAGCATTAGACCAAAACCTAAAAGCATTAAAGAATGAAAAGCTAAAACAATGTAAGAGAACTTGCGAAGCAAGATCTAAACTTAAAATAAATGATATTTTATAATTTTACATCTAGGTTTTTTTTATGATTGCCTACTAGACTTTTTTGTTTATTTTCTTAATTTATTTTGGTTTTGATTTTTTTAATTTTCTCTAAATTATATTAGATAAAGATATATTAAAATAAATTAGTGCTCAATTGCGCCAGCCAGGGTCGTTTGTGGTGCCGTGGTTCAGTCGGGTCGTACTGTCCGAGTCCTGTAACAAGTTCGTTACTGTGTGTTTCTGTCTGGTCGTAGAACTGTTTGTTTTTTTAATTGACTGCACTTGATCATTGTATGTAGGTCTGCTAACCTAGTGAGTTTGTTTGCCCCAATGAGTGTTCTTAATATTATATTCTGCGCTGTCTGGAGTTTGCGGGCGTGCGTTTTAGAGGCATATAATGATGGGTTGTATTATTTGCCTGTATAGTAATACTTTAGTGGAAATTGTTAACGGTCTTCATTTGAACAGTGAGTACATTTGAATTAATCTTCTTATTACTTTGCCAGTGATTTTATCTATTTGACTCCTCCAGGTGAGTTTCCTATCTATTTTGATCTCAAGGTACTTGACTTGTTCTTAGAGTGGGATCTCAGCTTCAAATAAAGTGAGGCGAGGAGTTGTTTCCTACCTCTGGCTAGTATTATGGCTGCTGATTTGGTGGTATTTACTTTAATTCTCAAGTTGAAGAGCCAGTCCTAGAGGGGGAGGAGGTATATTTGCATAGCAAGGGATGCGTTGTCAATGTTTTTGTTAGCTTCATAGAGCATTGTATTTCGTCAAAGAAAAAGTCTAGCTTTCAAGGTAATCATGAGTGAGGATGTCTGTGATATAATTTAATGTTGTATAAGTGTGGTGCTAGTATTTAACCCTGGGGTACCCCTGAGTAGAAGGAATGGCCACCCAGTACAGCTTCTTTATCTAATTTTTTAGCATATTTTATGATTTTTTAATAGTTTTTAATCGTAGTTTTTATTAGGGGGTGTTTTATAGGGGTGGGAAGGTGTGGTGGTGGTTTATAGGAGTTTATTATTGTCCAAACTTGTTCATTCCTGTCCATTTTATCTCATTTGTTTTTGCCCCATTTGATTTTATGCCCCATTTGAGTTTTTGCTAAATTAAATTTTTTGCACAATTTAATTTTTTAGTTGTTATCATTTGATTGTATGTGTGCATAATTGTTTTTATGTGTGTCACTGGAGAGTTTTTTATTTATTGGTGGGGAACGTGAAGTTCCTGGCGTCGGGCACTCTTCCCACGACGTCTTATAAGATGTTACCAATTATGCCCGTGAGGGCAGGATTATGCAGGATCATACTCTCTCGACGGCAGTTTAACAGATAGAGAGTGAGCTACTGGCACGGTATCCCTGTCGCAAGCCTCTGAATCATTTTGGTGTTGCAACACTCCCCGGCAATGAGTTTTCTCTGATGACTCATTTCTGGCGCCAGTTTGGCTGCTCATCAAGACAGGAATAGATAACGACCTTGAATGATGTCAAAATCCTTCCCGGCAATGGGTTTTCCCTGATGAATCATACCTGGCGCCAGTTTGGTGGCTTGACAAGACAAGTCAAGACAGGAATAGATCATGACCATTAATGATGTCATAACCATTACGCCCTCCCCTTCCCAACATATATTGGTAATGGGTTTTCCCAGTAACGTCATTGCAACCCTGGTGAAGTTTGGTGGCTTGACAAGACAAGTAGAGACAGGAATAAATCACAACCTTGAAACCATGAGCTAGTAGAAGAGGTCACTACTCTGTTCATGAATGGTGCCAGTTTGATGGATCGACAAGTCGAGAATCATATCTAGTGAGATATTGGCTACCCTACGTGTTTGGATAAGGCAAGGTACAAACAGGTTTTGCGTGACTAAAACACGATATTACAAACATATGTTTATTATGCATTAAAGGTTGCACAGATATACATAATATTTATTATAAATTTTTAGAGGAATTATGCATATATTCGTTCATACGTTTACCTACAGTGTCTCTTAGATGTGTTAGTAAAATTGTTTTTAGTTCACAATCGAACATGTAATAGTCCAAACAACGACTTGACGTGAATAGTAGGTACTACTGATATGATCCAGGTTTCTGATGTGTGATTCCACCGTAGGCGGTTTGAGGTCGATTACCTCCACTGTTTCTTTTAGCGGATCGCGTACATCCATGACGTTTGTGTCGTTCCCATCAGGTGACGGGTGTCGACTACATATCCCGTCTGTCAACGGCAACGTCGATAAGGTCCCACACCACACAAAGATGTGCCCAGATAGGTGCTAGATAGGGGACCTGTTTGAGTCTAGCGTCTCGTTTTTCGCTGATGACCGCCATACGGTCACCGCACATGTGTCTAAGATAGATTTTATGATTAGTCAGAATATTCTTATGAGGAGGCTACGTGTTGCTGAAAACCTTTGATATAACCGACTTGTAATTTCCCAGTTCTTGCCACTCTATACGATTGAACACCACACAATTCCTTCCGCATTTTTCTAGCTGGACATAGGGTGCAAAGTTACTCTTGATATTCATGCCAACAACGACTCGTTTGATGTCGCCTTCGCCCAGCGGAAACAAAGTATTGAAAACACTGGTGATGGCAAGCGGCTTCACCGGCTTTGCTTTGCAGGTGCAAACGTCTTGACCTTCCATGATGTATGATTGCTTGGACGACTGTTGTGATTGTGGCACACCGTTGGGACGCTATTTTATAGCTGACGAGGTGAAGACAAGGTGCACGCTGATTGGACGCAGCCCCTTGAGGGGTTGCAGGACCCTAGCGTCTTGAAAAATTTGTAGTAATATGCACATGGTACAGCCAAATTTAAGTGTTTTCAAAGACGAACAACCTCTGTCATACAGATCTACTACCGGCGTATTCGTGTATTTGACTAGAAACATTTTCATTTCTGCCCCCTTGACCTAGACGGTTTATGCACGCATTGTGGCATGGGAAATGAGGGATTCTAATAGGCTGTAATCCATATCACCGCTATCCCAGGGAATGCCGTGCAATTTGTTGACAATATAGTTGGCTTGCTTTTTAGCAGTGGTGGAAAGTTCCTCGAAGGCGTAAGGGGATTTTAACACCCAATGTTGAAGTAATGTACCGCAAACACTCAGTTCCTTGACGATTATCTCTTTTCTGTCATCAATGAAGCTCTAAAAATCTACAATGACCTTCATGATTTAAATGAAGGGGCTAAGTGGCGGGAAGTCACTTATATGAACTATAAAAATCAGTTTATGTTCTTTTCGATGGGGATGATGCTAGAAAACTTGCCGTACATGATATAGTTGATGGATTCGGTGGGTGCCCTGTTGAAGGTAACTTCTATGCTCAGAGAGACATGCCTCGACAAATTTCAATGTGATGTAATGTGGGTTCACAGAATAGGTTCAAGAGCGAACGCCATGAGATTATATCACATATTAAATGCTTCCCGTGTGATGTCGCTACCTTCTTTCATGAAACGGATACCCGTTTCTTAAAACAGTGTGGTTGGCCATGACATAGCTGCCACTCAAAAAATCGAATTGCAATGGTTTCAATAACATTTGTTCCCCGTCCACGTACAATGAGAAATGGTTCATGACGTAGTTTGGAAATTGAACGGATTCTTGGTGGTGTCTCCATTGAACGTGTCGTTGGATACAAATCCCATGATTCAATGTTTGGGTAACTGCCCCGTGAAAACGTTGTCCAGTGATTTCCCTTACACACCCGTAGGAATAATGAGTTTTTTTACTTCCAAGCGGGTAATGGAATATTTTGCGAGACTGACGTTTAATGCTTTGATATGTACCAGCAGTATAGAGGAGATACTTTGACACATCACACAAGAAGACAGGCTTCAACGAGGTGAGCAGCGTATTAATGCTCGATGTATAAGCATACATGTTGCCGGTGGTGAGATTAGTTTTTGGTTTAAAAACACATCCACCTGTGTGAATAGCGAATAAAACCAGTTGTTGACGGGAGCGATTTGATCCACCTCGGTGAAAGCGACACCATTGGTTTTCACCTTAGCGGCCCTGTGAAAGATCGATGTAGAACTTACCTTAACCGGTAATGGTAAATTTGATGGGTGAATCATTGTTGAGGGACGCAACAGGTTTGTACTGGACTTTTTGTTCACTTTAAAGAATTTTTGTGTCAGTGGAACGGAAAAGAGATCGAGTTCAATGCTGGCACACTCGCAGTATTGGGGGTGTATAAAATACATTTCAAATGAAAATATCAACGTCTTCTTACTTCTTCCTCTTGGTGACCTTTTATGTCGGAAAACGACAGAAGACTGACGTCAATGCTTCTTATAACGCCCTTTATAGCATGAGACAGACATCAGTGTGTCGATCTTCTGCTCCACATTGCGTTTCAGGGTTTTTACAGCCTCACCGACACGCTGGCGTAGGGCCTATTTATACACGGACAATTTGACTCCAGGTGAATTTTGGGGTGGGCGATGGGATGTTTATTATACTTACAAACGTAAGGATATAATGAACACAAATCCAAGTACTTGATTTTCCCTCCATAAGAAAGTTCTGCTTCGTGGAATTGATTGATACAATTTGTACACCCGCCAAAAAATGTTTCTCTAGGACTAAGGGGATCGTTGCTGTACACCTTGTGCTGGAGTACAAATTGTTTCAAGTCATTGTCTTTACGTTTCATCACATTAAATATACACTACCAGATCTCTACGACTGTGTAGCTGGAATTTTTTAATTTTTCCACACATGCAATGATCGCTTAATAGCGCGTCTCCATGGTCTCATGGTGGCTGTTTTTGAAAGGGGTAGTCCTGTCACGATAACATAGAGAGCACCCGTGCCAATAACAGCCCAAGATCTGGATGACGCTGGTGGTATAGCCAGCTTTAACAACACCGTCTACACATCGCCCTAATACATATTCCTCCCATCTATTGCTCACATACCTGGTGTTGATGGGGCTCAAAGCTGAGAAATTGTACGGTGATATGCGACTGTTGGACTGCACACCGGTAGCCACCTTTAGCGTTGATACCGATGATATCCACCTTAAAGTGACTCCAAAGATAAACTAACATGGCCACTCCTACGATCCTACACGTCTCTCTGAAAGGATCCTCCTCGGTTTTTTAAATCAGCATGTCTCTAAAATTTAGGCAGGCCTTCCGTAGGATTTCTACATCTTTCACGCAACACAATTCCAATTCACAGTAAAAATTAAGGACAAAATTTTCTTAGACCAGAGTGTCATGCGACTTCTCAAAGTGTTTCTTTCAATCTACTGACATCTCACGGATGCCGTAATCCTTTTTGGCAGCATAGAACCCCTATGACCCACGTTTTATTTTTAATTGAAAAAATGGGAGAAATATCCCTTGGCCAAGGACTCGATCAAGCCGAATATTTTGGGCATCTTGGACAATACCATCGGGAGAAATTTCAGAGAGTCAATAGAATGGAATGGGCCGTAACGCATGGACATGATTCTCCTACCGTTCATTATGAGCCAAGAAGTCTATTATTTTACCTCCATAATATATTTTAGAATAAAATTTCCATAATCGCCCTTCAAATTATTGGCTAAGAGGTTGATGTCCTTAAATTTTGTTTTATCTTGTTCTAGAAATCAAAAACATTTGACCATTGTGTCATCACCCTCGAATATGCGAGTCCTATCACCCCCACATTCGGTGCAATGATGGTCATTTCCATCAATATGAATGCAGGTCTTGCAACACGTCTGCAAGACACAGAGGTTGGGTCCGTGCAAGTACGTGCTGGTCACACCTTGTATAAGCGTTTCCTGTCTGCACTCCATATCAAAGAATACGAACGAGAAATTTCTCTTTTCCCGTGACAGCTTGGATGGTGCCTTCTTTTTGTATTATAAATGACTAAAAGAACAATATATTTCGCATACTCTACAAAAGTCTCGTAACACCTTTGTAAAAATTCTGCTTTTTCCAAACAAAAAAATTGACCACAAACCTCACAAACCTTTTTGATATCACATATCGACATGTGACCTCTACAAAAACCGGGACTTTTATGGTTATAAAAACATGATTGGTTTGTGAAACATCACCCACAGTCTTTAAAGGCCTCATATTGATCTCTACTGCAAACCACTTTAGCGTAGAACCTTTTGCACGCATATTTGCATTTGTGCTCGTTCTTTGTGTTGAACTGCACACGAAACTCACGGAAAAAGCATGAGTACTTTAATGCGACGGTCATGGATGTCATGATATAAAAATTATTTTGCTTATCGTCGTGAAAACACAAATCCAGGTATCCCTTAGAGGAATGTTGGGGATGGGTAAGCCTCTCGTAAAGCACTTGTTTCCCCCAACGTTCACGGAACACTGTGGTTTTGTATTCAGGTAGGTCTGTTTGAAATTGTGTCACTTCGGCGGCTGCACACCCTTTAAAATGATTTACACGGGAATCACGATATAAATATTTATCTTTGTATTTTTAATATGGTAGCCATCTTTTATGTGCTTATAAGTGTTCTTGTCCATGCATTATTGTTCTATTTTAACCCCACACACATCCTTGGCGACAACCAATGCACGGGCAAAGCAAAGTTTGTCTTCGTCATTTAGAATCGCAATGATTCCTTAATTTCTTCAACTATATGAGCTGGTGAGAGTTTATCACAATAACGTGCACTCCAAAGAGGCTCCTTAAAATGAATGAGTTTAACGTATAACGGTGCCGTACTTAAGAACAAACTATTACTTTGCAACATGCTGCTTACGTTATCTAGCACGTCTTGTGCGTCTAGATAATCCTCCCTCCTAAACGAAATGTTCAGAGTATTAAACGTTTAGTCCGTGCTCCTCAACAGTAAGCTGACATGATCATCGGAACTAACACCATGGTCTTGCAGCCGTTCAAGCAATGCATTAATTTGCTCTTCAAGCCAATTTAATTCTTAATAATCTTTACTGGAGCACCAAGATGTACGTTAACTTCTATACCAGTACAAAATAAATGCCTCACTTGTTTTATTCTCTCCTCGACGATATGAAAGGAGATAACTTGAGACAAACCTCCACCTACCTGATCTACCAAGTCACTATTCAAGAAGAAGGACTGGGGTGACATTGACGGTCCGGAAATCAACGAATCCATATTTCGAGGAGTAGACGTGGCTCTAATTGGTGGAGACCTTTCTCCATATCTTGCGACCTCTTTAGGCAGTGGAACTTCAATTCCTTGGCTTTCTATTAAGTTTATGAGCACATCTCCAATTGGCTATAAGGGGTTAATGCCTAAGTTTACGGCCTTCAGATCAACTATAACACAAGAATCAAATTGCCAAAGCTATTATTTATACTTTTTTTACAGAATATAACACAAGAGTTGAAATATCGAAATCAAAAAGAGAACTTGAACACTTTAAAAAAAATCTCACCACATGTAGACAGATTTGAAAATTTACACAAAGCGAAAAGCAATTAGTTAAATTTTTAAAGACTCTATTTTTTTGTTGAATTAAAATATAGTGGAAAATAAATGGTACGAAACAATCGTACAACATTCTTTTATAGCTTGGAACGAAATTTTAAAATTTAGTTTTTTCAGTAAACTACACCAACTATTTAGAATTGAAAAATTAAAATATATTCTTATCTATCATATAAAGCAAATATTTCATTTTCCCCTAGTATTTCATAAGTAAACTAAACTTAAATTAATTCCAATCAACATAAATTATAATTTATCACTTAGATATCAATTTTAAAAATCCTTAAACTATTCTTTAATTATCTTAAATAATCACTTATAACTATACAACTCTCTAACTAGTTGTATAAATTCTGATAATTGAAAAATGACACCTAGTCACGGGAATCGAACCCGGGACATTTGGCTTAGTACACCAATGATCTACCCACTGGGCTATCCAAGAATCGTCCAGTGCCCAGGGTCATTATTCATTCATAAAAGAAGAATGAGCCCAGGCACGGGACGATTTCTGGATAGCTCAGTGGTTAGAGCATTGGCGTACAAAGTCAGAGGTCCCTGGTTTTATTCCCGTGTCAAGGTGTCATTTCAATTTTCATAACATGATATAAAGATGGAGAATTCCTCACTAGAAAGCATAAATAATAGCTTCGGCTATTTGATCCTTAATTGTACACAAGTCAGGTTAAAACCTTCTTATCTTCATATATCAATGATGAGTAAATAACTCTTAAAGTATTTTTTAAATCTATATAGTGTGATTTGGCAGTCTTAAAACTCCCTAGTTATCTATTTTAAACAAAATAATTATATCCAGTTTATACATATTACTCATCAGTAAACTTACTTTAATCAGTTGAGATAAAAATTCAAAATAAGTAAAAAAAAATATAATTATTAGTGAATTTGAACAAAATCAATTAAGTCTTTCGCATGTATGCCCAAGGACTAATAGAAAGACATAATTTTAAAACTCGATTTTTTTTAGGTTGGAGGACACATAAAAGTTGTGAATATCAATCCTAATCTCAAGTTTGAAAATATTCATTAACATAATAGAATAAAAACATTCTCTCTCATCAGAGCGTCAATATTAACCAAATGCGAAAACGTTTCCCCAGTTATTTCTTGAGGCGTTATTGCATTTAGAAGGGGTGACGTGGCTAAAATTTCCTTTTTCATGGTTGGAGTCTCGGGTATAGGGGATACCCTATTATTTTACAGACATCTGCAACAAATAACTTACATTAGCTATTTTTAACATAGATGTAGATTATTATTGAAAAAACACAGCAACTGAGAAAATATCCCACTAGTGTGCAAACATATTTCCACATTAATATTTTTAAGTTACAGGTCCTGCCAGTACTCGAACCCAGGACACCTAGATCAGCAGGCAGGCATACTTCACCTTATTATCTGCGCTAAAGTAGCCTAAAATAAATGCCATACATTTTAAATGTACAGTTCTTTTAACCTATAATGCTGATGTGTTCAATGGCTTACCTTTTGAATCAGAGGCATTCCAATCTTCCGTTTCACCGGGAGCTGTGCATACCCCATTGTCATCCCACATGCTTTGGAGCAATGTGGGATCTTCGGCTGACACTTCCTCGAGTAGCGGCACTCCGACAATCTATATAGAATTGGAGGACAGAGAACTAATGCCAAACACATCCAAGGTATCATTGGCGATTTAATCAACTGAAACAAAACCATATTATTAATTAAGCATACAATATTACAACTATTATTCTTAATACATTTTGTTTATATATGTATATTTATGATAATTGCCTCAGCTATACATACACCCCATCATATCTGGTAGATTTGATTAAAGTGGTCCATTTTCAAAGCTTTATGAATGTTAGTCAGACAAATACTCGTTTACGAACTAATCGCTGCTAATATTTCAGAGTATATTTATAGGGATAACGTCCACGCATATGACGTCGCCAGTGAAAACCCATTCCCACATATAAGGGGAGAAGCGGAGGGTTGCAATATCACCCATTCCTGTCTCGACATGTCGTGATATATTCCTGTCTCGACTTGTCGAGCCACCAAACTGGTGCCATTTATGAGTCATGAGGGTTGTGACAAATCGATGACGTCACCAGGGAAGAACTATTACCACCTAGAAGAAGGGAAGGTTGCGACATCACCCATTCCTGTCTCGACACGTCTCGACATGTTGTGATATATTCCTGTCTCGACTTGTCTATCCACTAAACTGACGCAAGGTATGAGTCATCAGGGTTGCGATGACGTTACTAGGGAAAACCTATTGCCCCATAGAAGGGGTGAAGAGGGGGGGTTGCGACAACAATCATTTCTATCTCGACACGTCAAGACACCAAACTGGTGGCAGATATGAGTTATCAGCGTGTCAATGAAGTCAACGGGGGAACCCCATTGCTAATTAAAAGGGGAGGTTTAAGACATCATCCATTCCTGTCTCGACACGTCGAGCCACCAAACCAGCGCCAGGTATGAATAATGAAGGTTGCGACATCACTCGACACCAAAATAGATTCAGAGGCTTGCAACAGAGAGACTGGGACAGTAGAACACAATCTATTTTAGACAGCCGTCGAAGGAGAATTCCAGTGCACTCTCCCGCCCTCACTAGCGATGGGCAGAATTGACAACATTGTATGGGAGGTGGGGGGCCAACTGAATAAACTCGCATAATCACCGTCTAGGAAAGAGTGCACGACTTCAGGGTCTTTACGCTTCTGCCAATAAAAAACACCAAGATACTCCCTACACCAACCCCAAATACTGCCCCCAAACATTATCCAATGGGGAAAACATAAAAAAAAACAATGGGGCGAAAATACAAATCTAATGAGCCCACAATAAATTCAAATGCAACACACTGTTCAGGATTGAACAAGTTTGGACAAGAGTAAACCATCTAAATACCAGGTTAATGACTCCATACCAATGCTAGAGCCAATGGATTACTTCACTGGGGGAAAACGAAACCTAAAATAACCCAATCACGGTTGTGACATAACAAGCTATGATTAACTCACCAGGGAAAACCCTTCTCCAGGGTTGCGACTTCACCCGCCATAATGACGTCACCGGAAAAATCCAGATTGGGATCAAAGGTCAAAGTGGGGCAATACACCCCGTACACTACTTCCAGGGTCTGTTGCCGAGGTGGATTGATTTTCATAAGGTTCGTTCAAGGAAAAATTTAATAAATACAAAAAAGTATAAATTTAATCAATCAAGAATTTGATTTAATAATTATTTTAATAATAATATTGATAATGTTGCTAGCAATTAAAATAATTTTAATAATCAATTATAGTATTAAAAAGAGAAATTATAAGAATAAACATCATTTTGATAAACAAATTTATAATTTTAGTTAAAATAAAAATGAAAATGTAACTGTCACAATAAAATCAGTATATATTTAAATGGGGTTAAAATGTATTATTATTAATATTAGGTTTTCTGCCTTACGATAGGTCCCTTCATTTTTTCAGTGAACTTAGGCCCTCCCTCCTCTGCCCCCTCCTCCTCCTCCAGCTCCCAGAATTGTCTTATTTGCTTCAAGTTCTCTAATATTTGAATCAAGTTCTCTAATATTTGAATCATCCTCCTTCCTAAGATCCACTTTCCCACAGCGTTTCCTCCTAGTATGTCATGCAGAAGATAGCTCCTCCTATGAATCTGCCCGAGCCAGTTTTCTTCTTACCTATGAATCACATTCAAAATGGTTCTCTTCTCACCTTATCTTCTTAGAACTTGTTCATTTGTCATCCTGTATGTCCACCAGATCCTCTCAACTCTTCTCCAGCACCACATTTCAAAGCTCTCCAAATATTTCTTTTCATCTTCCTGAGAGTAAAGTTTCTGCTCAACACAGCACGATGCTCCAAATGTAGCATTTCATCAATTTCTTCCTCAGTTCCAAACTCAACTTGCTGGTCAGCAGTAACCTTCTCTTGTTCTAAGCTTCCTTGGCCAATGGCGATTTTCGACCTAATTTCCTTGATGCAGTAGGCATCATTTGTCAACAGACTTCTCAGGTACGAGCTGCGTTATGTTTTCCAAATCCTAGTTTACAATTTTAGTTTTTAGCAGCTATTCTTATATTGAAATTACCGTCACTTTAACGTCTCAATGTGTATCTCCATGCCATATCTTCTCCCTAAATTAACTAGCCGGTCCATCATTTCCTGCAACTCTTATTTCCTTTTGGCTAGAAAAGATAGATTATCTTTGAATGTTATTGTATTGATGACGCGTCCACCTATACTGAAATTGCCACATCCCTCCAGGGCCTCCCTAACAAGTCACTCTCCATAAAAGTTTAACAATCTGGGCGACAAACAACACCTCTACCCCTGTCTCACTCCTCTACCTATCTCTACGCTGTTGGTCTCTCCATCATTCAGACTCATCTTCACTAGCTTTTAATAGAAATATTTGGTACGAAACTCCGCACGGAATTTCTCACTCCATTGTTTAAAAATGGAGATATTTACTCAAAACTCATAATATATGTGAGGCGAAATAATAAACATTAGCAAACCAAAGAAAAAATTGCGTTATACTTACGCTAAACATATTTGAATCCTGGATTTAAATTTTATGATTTTCTTTTTTAAAAAAAAGTCCTCTTTAGTATATTTGGACCAATAAAAAATAGATATTGGGTCCACAAGGGTCAAACTTTGTATTGAAATTTTGACTTCCGGTTGAAATTTTCTACATTTTATTAAGGGTTGCACATCTTATGGTTAACGCATTTTTATTAAATTCCTCATTTATAAATTTAGAACAATAAAAAAGGAAAATATTGACTATTGAGAGGTTACAAAAAAAAAGAAACTTAACTTTTGAGAGACTTGCTTATCTACTTACTCTATGTGATTAGAGAATTATTGCGTTAAAACTTAAGTAGTGTCTCTGTTCAACTAAAGCTCACAAAATTGTATTAATATAATTGCCAATATCCATGAAACTATTAGTTTTATAAAGATATATTTCAAATAAAAGTTTTTTATTTTTAATGGTACTACAATTTTGCAATGATAAGTTATTTAGTACCTTAAATAGTTGCGGGGATAAGGAAATTTCCTCTTCAGTAAAGTGCACTAAAAGTCATTTTCATAGAAAAATGAAAATAGCCATTTTATTTATAATCTTAATTAACAACTAGATACGAATTTTAATCAATATGGTTAGGGCTTATTTTGGGAAAATAGATTTATTCTCTTTTCACCTTTTATTAAATTACTCTTAATTTAAGGGTTAAACAGACATACAGACAGATAGCGTTGCAAAAACCACTTTTTAGTGTTCGGGGGGTCGGTCATGAAACATCGACATCCATCAACATCTTGGGTTAGATTAATTTTTACGGTCGCAATATTTTACCTTTATGTTTAAAAAGTAAAAATATATATATATATTTGCGTTTAGCTTGAAAATTAATGTTTTTATAAAAATGTTTTTCAAATAAAATATTTGTATTATTAATAGACCTAAATATTTGCAAAGATAAGTAATTCCATATCTCAAATAATTTAGGAGATGTGATAAGAAATGAGAATCTACGCATCAGAGCGGAACCTTTAATGTATTTTTTTCTGAAAAATGAGAGTAGCCATTTTGTTTAAAATAATGATCAATGCTTATAAATTAAATTTAATCAAAATCTATAGAGCCGATTTTGAAAAAATCCGTTTTTTTTTCTCTTTTAACCCTTCAATAAACTACCCTTAATTTTAAGGTTAGATATCCAATTCCAAAAATCCCTCGGGGCAACCCTATGAAAACCATAGATACCAAGTTCTAGTCCGATCGGTAAAATAGTTTTGGCTCTAGTCCGAGGTCCAGACAGACAGACGGAAATTCATAAAACACCTTTTCGGATTCGGGAGGTATTGAAACGTCGAAATTCATCAAAATTTCGAGTTCAATTTTTTTGATGAACACAATACTTTCTTTACCTGCAAGATAGCGAGAAAGTAAAAAATATATATTTTAATACAAGTAATTGGTTCATACTAAATTTAGTAATCTAATTATTACTGGAGGGTTCTATTTTTAAGGCACTTGCTTTTCTGCACATCGGAGCAAAGCTGAACTAGTTATTGATTAGGTCTTGTAGGAGATATTGCGAGGGAGATATTAGAGTCAGTCATTTTTATTGGTTTCAATATTTATGATTATTTTTATGGACGAAGGGGATATCCCTGGATACACCATTGGTTGATATGATGAATTGTGAGATGAGGTGAATGAGCTTCCAGCATTTTTTTAACTTTTATTATCTGGGTTGAACTGTGAGTTTATTCTCAGGAGAAGTCAGATGTTCGTCAATAAGTCGGTTTATAAAATCACTTCTCCTACGTTTTATGTAGCTATGAAAACACTTGTTCGGATGGATATGGAAACAAAAACATTTCCATTTAATTCTAAGCATGAGTTGCCAAGTTTTAAAATGGTGGTTTTTGAAATGATTCCATTAAAATACAGTTTTGTGTTTAAAAAAAAGCCTGCTTCACACAAAAGCGTAACTGGGCAATAATGGGCACGTGGCAAAATTTTCAAGGTGGGCCCCCCTCTAATAAAATAAAGCCTCCCTCACCCCCCAAAAATAATCTTATGTGTAATTGTAGATTAAAATAATTACATTATAATTTATTATTATGGTTCTCTTATGAATTTATTAATACAAGTTCACATTTGTCTGATAAAATTGCTACTGAAAAGTGGAAAATTAAAATACAATTTAAAAAAATTGATCCATATTGAATAAGACTATATTAATAAAAATTATAAACAATATAAACAATGACAGAGGCTAAACAAACATCTTGCCATCGAACGGCCTCAATCGGACGACGTGTTTGTGTAAAAATTTTATGTTGTGAGTGGCGAATGACAAAGCGAATGTTACGAGGATTGTTATGATGAATAAATAAACAAACAAACTAGAGGGACTGACGCAAATGGAGGTGTCAGCAGTCCTGAGCTAGGAACCAGACCAGTGGCCCGGTTAAAAGGGGGTGGTCTTGAGCTCCTTGGGGCTGACTACGGAAGATCGTAATCTAGGAGGTCACGATGTTAAGTCGTCGGGTTCACCAAGTATCAGTCGGGGCTGCCCCTTGAGCCCAGGAACCAGGTGTGACAACCATGCAGGAACCACCTAGCAGTCAGGCAGGCCATTAAGTAAACCTCATAAC
>CABFVX010010157.1:0-15214 GCA_902151425.1 Timema shepardi | reverse complement strand
CCATTCTTCGTAGTTGTAGACTAGGTGTTATTTAACTCATATTTGTTCCTTGCTTGTAACGTTGCTTTCAAGCAACGTTACAACATCAGCATCAAGTTATTCAAATGGTAGTTTAGGCAAAGGGTGGGGGTTAGAGTGCTCCCTTCGTGTTAATTTGACACAAGGAATTGTTCACACACACTACAGTCAGTTACATGGATTTATCTGTAATTAGACATGTCAGGCCAAATAAATAACTTTCTCGCCCTGGCTTTGGTCTTTTCCACACAGAAATGACCCTCATGAAGTAATGTGAGCATTCTAATACTTAGTTTATTTGGTACAACAATTCTGTCATCTAAGAACAGAAGTCAATCTTCCACATGACGATCACGCTGAAAAGGCCCCTAAAGGCGACATTGATCTGGAACATGATTACTTCTTTAAGGCCAACCCGGTGCATAAACTGCGTGACAATATTAAGCACAGGATCTGTTAGCATTTCTAACGTTTATTTAACGCCGAGTTTTACTACCCGTTCGATTTGTAGGCAGACTCCGATTAGTTGCCATAGAAGTAATTCATACAAATCCAATTATTCTAGAATCTGGAGCTAGATAGTTCACAAAAGAAACCAGAAAATTATTAGAAACAATTTGGATCACAGCCAAAGTCAAAGGTCAGATCCAGGATAGTTCAAATAAATAGATCTGGGTAGCAGAAATAATATTATTTAGAGAGCTAATTTAATACTCTTTGGGTAACAGAAATAAATAAAATCAAACTAGTGACTGTTTTAAAGAGTCACAATAATAAACAATGACTTGGATTCACTCGGTGTGTATAGCAGAATCCTAAATACGAATTGTTAGTACAAAGCGAGTCCATTACTGCTTTTGTATTTCTTGAAATATAGCTAGTGTTATTGGTGTATAGCAAGCAAGTCAAAGCATTTGGATCATGTGCTTTACTACTGTCATTTCACACTTCTTGTTGATTAAATTAATACATTTTAACCCACTTTGGTGGTCGAATGGTCAAGCCGTCACTATCGCAATAAACTAGATTGCCATTGAAAGAGATATTGGTGTTAAAATCCTGGTCGGGTGTACTGAGGGTGGTTTTTGATCAATGGTTTTACACTATCCCTTCACCCAAAGGTGGGTAAACTTCTTAATTTAACCTTATTAATCTTTAACACATTAGCGTAATCAATTCATATGCGCACAATACGAACTAGTAATAAGACGCGTTGTTAAAAATACAATAAAACTTACATGTTTGTAATTGCTTGATGTCCCTGGAATTCAATAGTGAAGTTAAGTGTCTCGGCAAGTAATTTAAGCAGACGCACTTCTAAACCATCCCACAAGGTGTTAGGATCTGTGGAGCTGAATAAATGGTGTTTTCTGGAAACATTAGCCATCATTTGATTTTCCTCAAGACTTTATTATGAATGCATATATGGAAAATATACATGGATGGTAAATCTAGATATAATCAAACAGCACTACAAAATACTTTAACACTGTTGTAAATCTTATGAATGAGTATATTTAATAGCAGACAATTTTCAACCAAAAAGAAATTTAGGGTTGTAGATTTGTATTAATTCCTTATTACTTTGATTAGAGTACTAAAATATATTTAATGGAGATTAAATTAAATAATTAATATTTTTTCGAAAGTATAAACACCCTTGACCTAGTCAACATGGACATAAACAATAAATTAAAGTGTTGCTAATACGTACTAAAGGAGTATGAAATACTACCGAATGTTGTCAATACGAGATTATTATTACTATTACTAGCACCGCGTCTTACTACCCGTTCGGGTTATACGCACTTACGCTAATGTGTAATGGTAGGGTGATTGTGAGATGAAATGAAGGACCTACAGTTTAACGTGGAATCCGAACCACGGTGGAGACCTGGCATTCCTCACATTCACAAGATGTCTTGTCAGAGGTGAAGGAAGGGTTTAGTAATCAGATAAATCTTTGCCGGGACCGAGGATTGAACCCCGGCCGCCAATACGAGTTGAAATTGGATTTTTAAAATCATTTGGAAACCACTCAATATGGTACACCTGTTTTTTTATGCATTTCAAATTATAATATGTTTATGCTGTTGCATCAATTTTATAGCAAGATCATGTTGGTTCGAGTAAGCTTAACTTAGTACTCTTTGGAAATTAATTAGAGCCAAACCTATTAATATGATACATATTATTTTAACTTTATCCCGTGTTTGATTAACATATGACTATTAACGTGGTTTTAATAGTAATAACTATTGTGTTATAATATTGATTAAAACTAATTACATTTACTTTTTTCCTCGAGGATTTAGTCAATTTCGAATATTGTTTATTTATTTTACTGAGAAAAGTTTTTCCATCGGAAATTGTGCAAAATAGAACCCATGAAGCAAGCTATTGATAGTTGGCATTAAATTAAAATTTAAATTATATACGGTATATTTAAATGTGCACAAGGCAAAAATTAACAATAACGATAAATTACTACAATATTTAGGTAGGCTATGCGACAATTCAATACTAGTATTAATATTAGGCTTTTCTCCTGTATCACGTGTACTTGTATGTAGTACAAAATTAAAATCATGCATATGGTAATAATTATAGACCAAATCTTTGAATTAATATTAAGGAATAATTATTAGTCACAAATAAACAGTCAAACGTGTAAAAATATATACACGTTTATATTATATATAATATTAATCTCAAATCAATATTATATTAATATGAAAATATATTTAAATATATAAATATATTTTAACACGTATATTTGTTTGTTAATAATGTGTGGTGGGCTAATTGAAATAAGCACACATTGTTAATTGTTTCTACATAGCACAAAGTAAATACCAACTCTGCAAGAACATCGGATCAGATTGGACTTATCATGGCCAAGCCAATGTAGTTGTGTTGTGTGATCGTCCCTGATGGGTCACATTTAACTATACGGGAGTGGTTACTTACAAACAAAAATTATACTGGAATAAATTATTTCATTTTTTGCTTCCATCATCATCTACTCTTCGCGCATGCGCTCATACCCACTGCCGACATACACCCCTCCGAGCGCTATTGCTCCGAGACGTGATTGGTCGACCCCTACCTTAATTCCTATCCTACTCTAGTGTCAATCTGGGAGCCTATTTAACATCATGTATCGTCTAAAATAGACACAACAATATTCATTCTCCACGGCTGAACATGTTAATAACGTTCTCTTTCTATATCTAATCTACTAGCTACAAGAGACAACCGCCCGTGACATGACTACGATCAGCTCCAGGTAACCCCCGCCACTACAAGGACATTTTCTGAGTATGAACGCGGTCAGTCTACCCTGCTAAGGGAGATAGTCCGTTTTATTTAGCACACTATAATTGCTATCCCTCTCGGGATCATAATTTTATTTTCAGTAGTCGTATTGAGTACGATTTGTTTACCTTAGTCAAGATGTTGTATATTAATATGTAGTAATACATCGCTTAGCGACTCTGCTCTATACACGTATAAGGTTAAGATTTAATCAATATATATTAGTTAAATTGGTGTAGGTATGCCTATTTCTAGCTTATAGGGCATTTGGTTCCTTCAGAACCAAACTTGTTTATAGTGGCATTGTATACCTTGTAAGAATAGTTTACCAGTTTGGCATAGCGCCGCTTAATGAGTTGGCTAGAGTTTTTAGGATATATCTATATTTAACAGTGCAATGTGTAGACACTATTTACTTCTCTTGGGTTCCCCTCTAACGGATTAGCCGTTATTTGATTGTCGCTTAGCGACTTATTGTTGTTATGGGTTTTTGAATACTAAGTCTAATCACTCTGAAGTTGTTCTGTTAGTTTATATGGGAATTTTTGTCTATATTACCGGGGAACGTCAACTCCATTAAAATAGGGGTTCACTATTAGCAGTTTATGGCCTAATTAGGCCTTTACCCCCAGAAAATTGTCTCTTGTTTTATTTGTTATTATATTTTCTCTATATTACTTGTTTGATGGGCATGTCCTTGCTTGACCTCTTGGACTCTTTATTTAACAGTTGACAGTTTTTTATTCCGCTTGGACTGGTTCCTTAAGTTTGTGCGAAATAACACATCTATGTTCTACATTATACCTTTCTTACAAGTTTTGATAAGGGGGATATTTTTGTGAACTCATGATTATTTTAACGTTGTCCTAATTATGACATCTCTATCCCAAGTGTAATAAGGGATATCACTTTCAGCCCCTACCGGGGTTCTTGACGTTCACGCAGTTTGTAAACAATAATGAAGTGGCAACTAACTCTTGAGAGGGTAGTCGCCAATTACCCTGAAAATATAGTTTTAGGGAACATCTTGAGATATATTAGTTACCATTTGTATTAATGGGATGATAGATTTACCTCCTGCCACCAACTACTTTCTGCCTTGCCTTTTATTGCATTTAGCTAAACGACCTCAGTTTTAGCAGCCAGTTTGTAACTTTCGAATCTAAGCTCGTTCTCTTGTTCTTATAGTTGCAGGTTTTTACTTTAATTTGACCACCTAATCTTGCTTATCGCATTAATGCTAATCTTACCTCGTAAATCTCTATTAACATGTGCAATCTCATTTAGGCCCATTGTAACAGGCCAGATAGAAAGCTTATCAAAACATATTTTCTCTACTACTTTGATCACTCGTTCTATTTTGTTGTACAAGCCGAGAGTACACCTCTAAACCCACTTAAGGGTTTTACTTTTTAATATGTAACATATTCTTTATTAAATAAATTATTGTATGCCATGTACTTGTACCTTTATTCATAATTTGACACCCCCCCACCGTTCCTTTCTGGAGGGTTCAAATGTATTTGGTAAACGATTTAGATGTATTTAAATAAGCAATTAAACTCATTCACTCACTTTTTATCTATGGCATTAGGAACTCGAAGGTTCATTGCTAAACAAAACAATGCCACCTATCCCTATCTTGAGCTAGTTCTATCCAGTTCACCTTATTACACCATATCTCTTACTGGTCCATTCTAATATTATCCTCTTATCTGCGTGTAGGTCTTCCCAACAGTCTCTTCCCATTAAAAAACACAATATATATATATATTTATACATATACATACCAGTAGATAATATATTTATATGTGTGCAGAGACAGGTGTAGTTGAATGTGTTTTACAATGGTGGAGTGATTGTAAAGATAAAAAATTGACCCATATTATATATTATAGTGTAGCGTCTTTTCGTGAGCTACAACGTTGAATTTCAAAAACTGGACACTAAAACATTTCTAGTCATATCCCACCACAACCAAAATAGTATAGTGTTCTAATAACTCACCGTACTCCATTCCATTGTGTACATCCCAAGTTGACTATCTCCCACTCCACAAAACCGGCTAACGCGAAAGTGTTGTTTGGACTGAATGCGCGAGGCAATGAGGACGTCAACATCGTATGTTCGCTAAGGTCACTGGGAAAAATGAAGAACGACGTTTCCGGCACTAGATGGTTGTATGTGCCAATAACACTGTTCTGGAGTTTTCCAGGGCCTGCTCTTCAAATGTTCCCCGTCCACTATTACCCCTTCACCTCTATTTTCTCTCTTTGTATCCGTCTTGGGTGTGTAATCCCTACATCGCCCCTTTCTGAGCAACGTATATTGAATCAGAGGTAAAGTCACTCGTGGCAGGATATCTATCTGAGGCACGTCTATGTGTTCCCAAAACAAATGTAAGCTATAAATTAAGTTTCGGCCACTGTAATTCTAAATTACTTTTCGGCTTAATATCATGTTTAATGTTCCAAGACCTTTTGACTTTTGAAAGATACAAGAATGTTTAATATCCAGAATCCTTTTACTTGTGGAACTTACTAGAATTCTCTTGACTTATGCAAATTTAATAATGTTGAATATATTCGGAGTCCTTTTTTTTATAATATCGCTAGGTAAATGCCTGAGGTGTTTTCTATCATATTTATATCTTTAGTTTATAAATAAAATTAACATTGATCTAGTTTATAAACAAACTTTACATTTATCTTGTTTATAAATAATACCTAACATTTTCTTGTTTATAAATAAAACTTGCATTTAACTATTTAGCTTCTGATTTGTTGTTTTCACTCATCACCTATTTTACTAAGAATTTTACTCAATCCTGGAAATACTCTTTAATTATTGTCTGGTGATCCCCCCCCCCTTTTTTTTGTTTAGCGTGATAATGATGAATAGGTTGCAGAGAAACATGAACAAATATATTATATAATAATATATTTGTTTGTATTGTCCTATCGGCTTACTCTGTATTTATTCTCCTTTTTTTTATACTGTGTAACTTTTTATGCCTTCCTTAGTCCTGGAGGACCAAAAGAGGCTACAATAGCTATATTTAGGTATATTAAGTTAATGTACATTTCTAATAGTCAAAAGTAACTTAATAAGGTATTTTTGGGTTGGAAGATGACGTTCTCAACTATATATATATGTATGTATATATATATATACACAGCCACCTCATACATACGGCACTATCACTGTCGAAGGGTCATGGGATCGGCTTTTCCTATCATATTTATGCAGTGAATGCGTGTCAATTTTGAATCCTCTACAATCTCCCCACATTTGTAAAACTAATTCATTTACATCATTAATATAATATTTAAATATATGGATGTTTTAGGTTTGCCTACATGCAGTCCCTGAAATAAGCTATTGACTGATTCGAAATATTAACAGGTTTTCTTACAAACTTAATCTGAAATTCGTTTTTTGGGGAGTGAAGAGAAATTTGGATGAACCTATATCATTCCATATTTTTCATTGGAAGATTTTAATTGGTCTAGGAAATTTATTCTTAGCCTTTAAGCGTGAGAATTCACTTGGAGAGAACAAATACAAAATTATGTTATTTTTTTCGACGAAGCTACAGCAATTTTATTACTCATAGGTGGGCGTTTGTAGTGAGAGTGAATATTCAGGTAGGAGTTTGGCTGTCATGTCACGACGAATGGGAGCCGAAAGGAAGGCTACACGGTGCATTGGGCGTAATGGAGCACAGGGAGGTTTAGGGTTAATTGTGAAAGCACTTAATCCACCTAAAGGAAGAATGTATAAGCCTATACATATTAAAAGCGTCTAGATTATCGAGCTCACAAGTGAACCTTGTTAAAAGCGACTGAAAAATTGAGTGAATTGGAACAGGTGGGAGGAATGAGTTCACCATAGCACGATTCAATCTTTTGTAGTAGTACATAGGAGACCTACAGTACGTCGGGAATTGAAACTGGGACAGCTGGCTCCGTGAAAAACTTTATGTGTTTTCAATTTTTAGCTTTTCCAGGATAAAACCTGGGACCCTAGACTCTGTTCTTGTTTGGAGGAGAGACCGAGAATAATTGAGTAAGGTGTGGGGTTTGAAGGGTGGAGCACACATTGTTCGGTGGGGAGTAGGAGTTGGGAGACGTGAAGTATGGTGAAAAAGTGAAAAACTAGGCCACTAACATGTCCTAGCTTGATTTAACCCTAGTTCTTAGGCTGGTAACCATTGGTATACACATTTCCAGCGTAGTAATTTCATATCGAGAGACGTGCCCAGGACCCCTAACAAACAGTTTGGAGGGAGTTATGCAAAATAATCGGGGGGGAGGGGGAAGGCTGGAGTGCACAGAGTCCGGGGGGAGGTAGGGAGGTGGGAGGCAGGGTAAGGTGAAGAACGATGCCACCAACAAGTCCTAGATTGATTGAAACCTAGTTGTTGTTAGGTTGGTGACCATTATTATACACATCTCCAGGATAATAATATCATATCTGGAATCAAACCCGGGAGCCCTGACTCAGTGCCAGTTTGGCAGAGGGAGATATGCTGAAGAAGCGTGAGGGAGTGGGTTGAGGGTGAGGCCTGGTGTGCTCAAGAGTCTAGGGTGTAAGAGCAGAGGCAGAGTAGAACGAAGAACGAGGCCAGGCCATCAGATGCTCAAATAAGGATCGGTTCAATGCAATCCTTTTTTTACTACACAGAGCTATAGTTATCTTGGTAATCATTGATATGCATACTTCCAGGATAATTATTGCTCTGTGAGGCTAGTAGTAATTTATACTCAAGGATAATTAGTGGTTGTAAAGTTGATAGATTTAGCCGATGTTATGTTAGACATGCTATACACAAATAATAATACACTACTATTATTTCATCGTTATATTGTTTTATATCATATTTTTGAAGGGCACACTTATTTTTTATATATTTCAGATTTTCTGAGCCGGAAGTAACTTATTAGCCCTACTGTTTCCTGTTGACAAAAATAAGTGTGCTCTCTCTTCAACAATATTATTTTAAAATAATATAACGTGAAATTATAGCAGTATGTATTATAAATTTGTTCACAAATGTATTTTCAATACGTGGATCTATTTATATTTCATAAGTTCATACATTTGTGTCAAACGCCTTTTATAAGTACCGATAAACTTAACAAAAAAAAACTATTATAGTTTATTGACCAAAGATAATATGTTGCTAATGACATCATTGAATATTTACTAAACAAACACACATGTAGACCGTGCAACCTATTTCTTTGTCATAAAAAATAGGTAAACAATATATCTGATAAGGACTTGTGCGGGTGAGCTGTGCCGAGGACCTTTTTACTAGCGTGTCCATGTTTCACCACTAATTCATCCACGACTTCCTCAACCATCGATTTAGTTTACCTAGTTATTTCCGAAAACATAACTGGTTGTTTATATCAGTTAATTTATTTAGTTTATGATTAGGACAACTTTTTGCAACCTATTATCATTATTAATTTTCACTCCCCACCTGCGCACGACATATGGTGGCTGCTCCGCTAGTGCCACTACAAAGCGATGCCTATTGAACCCTGCCACCATCTTGTCTGGGAAGAGTGGCACCGTCCTTGTGAGGGCACCCCGACGCCACGCTGTAAGAACTTGGGCCGTGCTTGAACCCAGACCATCCACGAACAGGTGATGCGTGTAAATGATAATATCTTTATTCTGGTAACACAACACAAACAGCTATATAGTACAACACTCTACGGTAGCACTTTTAAATATTAACACTTGCTATCAATTATCATAGAGTAGTGCTGTAAAGATCTCAGTCAATGCAATCACATTTATTAGGAAGCTATAACGTAAATTTGTGAAAATAGCAAACGTTTTATTTTTTCACTTTCGCGTTTTACAACCCATCTGGACTGTACGCAATTAATTAGACTATTGATGTTGGAATGAGCAAGGTTGAATAGAGAGGAAAATTTACTCTTATTTGAGTGGAGGTAAAGTTAGAAACAATTTAGGGAAAGCTCACACTTAGTAGGTATACCCTACAACCGTCCAGGACTCGAACTACAACTGTAAAACCAGAATTAGCAATTAAACCATTTGCCCAACAATGTACTAATATAATAAAATTAAACTTGTGTATTAAACATTATTTGAAATTCAATCTTTATGAAGTTTATTTTCCATGACATACGGTAATAAGAAGTGCCAAGTATAGTGCGTGGTCACATTTTAACAAACTTGCAAAAAGAAAAGGCAATTTAACAATACAATTTGGTTTTGGATCTAGTTGTTGTCTTGACCTTCTTACCTGAAATGTCTCTTCACTAGGTATATCTCTAAATATGAGAAGATTCACAATGTTGCGTGACCAAGCGGAAGACAAGAAGTCCAGTACTTGCCATTTGGAGGTTCCAGCAACGATGACTACACGGCTTCTACTGTGTTTCCCTATTAAACTGATTGACTTGATACTCTTCACAATCAATATATAGCTGTGACATTTCCCCCTCAATCCATCAAGCAATTTATTCTCCAATAATTGATTGTAGTGGTTTATTTCATAGTGTATATAAGATATAGGGTATTGCTTGAACAGGTTTTGTAAGAAAGGATTTTCTTTCATTTTGTAATAGTCGTCATACAATATTACAGAGGTACATGCGCTCGAGTATCTTAAAGCGATATACTTTAACAATTCAATCACAGGTTGTATGGAACTATACAAGTTCGTATCTAAAGAAAATAATCTATTTTCTATTTTTAGTCCTATCTTTTCTTGAATAGGCATGGGTAGTAAATAATGAAAGAGATTACAGTAATAAAATGAATGTTTGTCCACATACTGAAATGTATGTCCCACTCTTAGCTTTTGAACTTTTTTAGAATCAGAAATAACCTTGACACCGCTACAAATATTTTCAAAACTATTTTCATGGCAATGATATTCAAACATATTATTGTTAAACAAGACAAGTTCTTTTTCCTCGTTCTTTTTTCCAAAACGTATATCTAAAGTAGGTTGACACTTAACATTAGTAAAATATATATAAATCATAATTATTTGAATCATGACGAAACACATTTCCATTATTATTGTTTTTATAAAAAGTTTAAACGTTAACCAAACTTGAGCTTAGCATTCTGAAAATCAAACAGTGTTGATATATGTGTGTATTCAGTAACTGATTTTCCAACTTTTAGTACCAGCATAAGTGACATAAATAGATTTCATATATCGAGGATATCTAACATAACTAGTAGTTAGATATATAAGAAACAACTCATGACATCAGTGAATATATATTATAGCTCCACGAGTTGTGAGAGTTTAGTTTAACTTTTAAAGGTATTTCATTCAAATAAATTCTGTTTTATTTAATTTCTAGCAATGAGATATTAATGTCTGTTATAATGAAGAATGAGTGAAAACTTATTCTTTCTTATCTGAAAATGTTAACCCCGTTTTCTTTGCATGTCATTTGGCTGCTCAGATATCATCATGGTCTAGATCGGAGGTGGGCAACATATTTTTTGATGTAGCCACCGGTGTGACGAAACAGAAGTAAAAGTCGACACACCATGTAAATATTGATAAATTAGGTTGTTCAATCAACATTTAAAACACATACTGATTGAACATGTTTATTCAAAACGTATAAACGTTTGACTATTCTGTTACAACTTACTTGTATTCAAATGATGAAAATTTTTCAAATTGAAAATGCCAAATTTTAAAATAAATTTGTCTGACAAGTTGTAGAAACATAATGCTGAATATGTGAACTTAATGCACATCTTATCTCCAGTTCCAAATTGAAATAAATAATTAGATATCTGTGCTTTGACTTTATGAATCCAATTTATATATGCAGATATTCAGGAAATATCAAGTTACAACCAGAAAACGTTTTCAGGAAAAGGTTTATTTTACTGTGAAAACGCAAATTTGCCACACTTTTATAACCAATTCACCGCTTGTGGCGATTGGCGACAGGGCTGTCCACTCTATGTTTAGACGAAGATGACTAATTTCGATATAGTAGCATCTTCCTTGTGTACTGAAGGAGGGAAAAAATAAGGTCATTCAACAGCAACATTTTATAGCACAATTTTAACAAGTATATAGTTATTATAAGCTATAAATAGTGACTCAATGATTTCAAATCATTACAGTTTACGAGTTATAAGGGGTAAAACTTGCTATTTTATGCTTTTTGCGTGCTCTTTTTTAGCACAGCGTTTTACTACTCATGCGGGCTATACGCCTGTCTACTGATTACGCTAATGTGTTTGGGATTAAGAAGTCTTAATTTAGAGAAAGATTACCCGCATTTGCGTAGGGGGAAAGTGGAAAACCATTCAGAAAATCCACCCTCAGTGCACCCGACTGGGATTGAACCCCGATCACCCCATCTTCGTCATTCTAGTCTATTGCGAGAGTAGCGCCTTAGACTAATTGGCCACCGAAGTGGGTTGTACTATTAATAAGGTAGAGTAATAAATGTATGCGGTTGAAATTTAGTAAAAAAACAACAACATTTATATGAGCTGTAAAGAATTAAATATTTAAAATATTAATATTATAAATATTTCATTGTATACAATTAACCTTAACAATGGTACGGAAAAAGCCTAAAATATGAAGTTTGAGCCTTTATAACTCGTTAACTGTAATGATTTGAAATAATTGAATCACTATTTAGAGTTTATAATAAAACACCCGTTAAAATTGTGTAATAACATTTTTACTGTGGAATGGCCTTATTGTAAAATTGGACTGCAGCCAATTATTTCAATGCAAATCAAGGGGTATGATGGATGTTGGGAACATGAGGGATATAATCTAAAAATATTACCGAAGAAAGGATGTTAGTTTATAATGTTTTTGAAATATAAATATCTTAGAGACAACTTCTAACTATATAAGCTTTAATTACCTTGTGTTATTGAGAGTGTTTTCTCCGTTACATCTTAAATTCATCTTACATAAACCTGCCATACCTCTTTATCAACATGTACTGGAGGCACGAACATCCATCCTCAATAACACACGATAATAAGTATCATTAAGTATATTCGTGGACACAGGAATTGAACCCAATCCTGGAACTTTGGCTTAGTACGCCAATTTTTTCTAACCACTGAGCTATCTAGGAGTCGTCTCGTATCCAGGGTCATTCTTCAATCATATTTTATCCTGAGTAGAAGGTGGTTGCGTTATCTGATAGCTCGTGATCTTAATTGATCACCCAGATGTAGCTGGCGATTTATGAATGACCCTCACAGATTCTGCCTTAAAATATGGTGAATAATGACCCTGACCACGGGACGCTTGCTGGAGAGATCATTGGCGTACTAAGCCAAATGTCCCGGGTTCACTTCCCGTGTCCAGGTGTCTATTTCAATTTAAACAAATATGATGTTTAGAAGCAGCTTCAACCGTAACTAACAGATATAATTGCTTGGTTATTTAATCCATTATATTATTAATTAATTATTTATATACTAAAGCTTATACGTCATAAGTTGTCTTTAACATCTTAATATTTCAATATAGCTATAAATTAACATCTTTTTTTCAGTGACAATGTCAGATTATGGTCACAATTTCAACTGTAACCATTATTTTCATTAGAATTGTTGGCTGTAGCCTAATTTTGCATTAATTTGATTTTCTTTGCACGTCAAAAACCGAGGATGATGTTTTTACATCGAAACTATTCATCATAGTCTAACTCTAAGCTATGGAAGCTGAGCAGCCAAATGGCATTCAAGAAGAACGGTAATAAATATGTCAGATAAGATAGAATAAAATTTGACTTATTATATCTTATAATAAACACAAATACCTTACTCAAGCGGTTTATCAATACCAGTTTTGAATATGTATTAGAACATACCGAAATGGCGTTTCCATAGGAAGTCAACTATTTCGAGAGGAGTAATAGGATCAGATCTTTGTGATGGTTTGGTTGATAATCTGTAAATACTTCGAAATTTTATAACGTTTTATTTACTATAGAAACATGTTTTAATATAAGGGAAAATAGGCAATAAGCTTTGGAACAAAGCCATAGAGTTTATTAACACTTATTGCACCATCTAACAGGTTTTTGATTTATCATGTCTGTTTGTCCCTGGGCCTAAATCCGAAACGGTATGATGGATTGTATTAAAATTTGATATTTAAATGTTATACGTTTATATCTCAGGACTTTTATTATTTTGAACTTATCCCTTAAATTAATGGTAGTTTACTAATTAGTGGTTTCATAAAATTACATTTTTTAAAAATGGTACTAATGATTTTGAGTAAAATTTATATCTAGGGAGTGTTTGATTTGAAAAATAATTCTCTTACTTGTTTTCTGGTGAAAATTTTGTCTAAGGGTAGTTTAATGACGACCGATTTTGGAAAACTTTTAATTTCTCGAAAATGATTTGAACAATTTTGTTTAAACTGTATATCTGAGGAGTGACACATAAAATGTATACTTGTTTCCCGAAGAAATATTCGCTTAAGGTTTGTTTACTGATGAATGATGTATACATACATAGGGTGCTTATTAATTGGTGTCAAATATTCTAGGGACAAATTCCCATCGAACAAACACTAAGAAAAGTTCATATAAACATGGATCTATAAACGTTTAGATTTAGAGTAATTAAAGGTTTTCTTCGACGCTGGATTGTCGTGGGCGATCCATTGAATGGCCTGCTTAATCGCCAGATTTGAACCAGATGGATTTCTATCTTTGAGGGCATTAATGTGGGATGGTAGGGGAGGCGAGAAAAAACCCAGGTTTTTGCAGTTTTTTATGCCTAAACATTTTTCGACCAAAATAAATCAAATATTTCTCCAATACAAATATAGAATTTAATTTACTTCACATGGTGACCTCAAAATTTATTGAATATCTGTCAAAGAGTGTCCTAGAATTTAATGACAACTTTTTCTCTCCATTTAAAAACTTTCTCATATAATGCTGGTATACTCATTATGGATATACAGGAATGGTTGATTTCAACATTTGAAGAAAATTATACTCCATGTTTGTACTGAAGCAGTATTTTATTTATTTTAGCCAAAAATTAGTTTGACATAAAAAATGCAGAAACACTGGCCTTTTCTCGCGTACGCTTCTTTTCCACCTTAAAGTAAATTGTTTACACAACGCCTGTGCCTGATGTTTGACGTTTTAAGAGAGCGTATTGTAAATAAATGTGAGAAAATACCTAACACCCTAGGTAAACTAAACTGAGTACGACAAATCATGGAACACGGGTTCAGAAGGTGTATTTTGAACAATTTTTATAAAATAATTTTCTGCTTTGTGATTTGTTTATTTTGTTACACTTGTTCTTGTTTGATTGCATGTCTTCTTCTGTTGGATTGCCTATTAATTGAACAATAAAGCTCCTCCTAGCACATAAACTAAACATTTCTAGAACCATGATCATACGGACCTTTCTTAATGTTTGGTCAATGGAAATACGCTCCTAGAATATTTGGCACAAATTAATATAAACCCTGTATATTGAATATATATGTATACGTTGAATAAATATATTGTATATATATATACACAATATATATATATATGTTATATATATACAATATATATGCTATATATACATACAATATATATATGCTATACATACATACAATATGTATATATGTTTTATATATATACAATATATATATGCTATACATACATACTATATATATATATGTTTATATATATATACAATATATATGTTATATATAGAATATATATATGTTATATATACAATATATATATAATTTTTGAATATATAAGTAGTGGTTAAATTAAGAGTTCTGGCCCACTTTCTCCCATAAGGTTTAACATTGATCCTCACCGCACCTCGTGAAGTG
>CABFVX010010156.1:0-15224 GCA_902151425.1 Timema shepardi | reverse complement strand
ATATATATATATATATATTAATATAATGTACTATTTAATATAGAATGCATTTGTTTTCTGTCTAACTTGATAACTATGGGAAAAGGAAATATTTCAACTTCAAATCCAAGTATAAATTACAGAAGATAGTTCAGATTCAGATCCAAGGAGAAAGTACAGAAGATTTTTCAATTTCAAATTCAAGTGTTAATTACAGGAGATATTTTAACTTCAAGTCCAAAGAGAGATTGAATTAGATATATTAATTTCAAATCCAAGGAGAAACTACAGTAAATCTTTTAATTTCAAATCCCTGTAGACACCAAAGGAGATATTTTAACTTCAAATCCAAGAAGAAACTACAGTAATTTTTTTCAATTTCAAATCCTAGTAGACATTAAAGGAGAGATTTTAACTTCAAATCCAAGGAGAAACTACCGGAGATATTTCAATTTCAAATCCCAGTAAACATTAAAGGAGATATTTTAACTTCAAATCCAAGGAGAAGTTTTATGAGATATTTCATTTACAAATCCAAGGAGAAATTGCATGAGATATTTCATTTTCAACTCCAAAGATAAATTTAATGAATTATTTTACCTTCAAATCCAAGGAGAAACTACAGGAAATATTTCGATTTCAAATACAAGTAGAAACTATAGGAGATATTTTAACTTCAAATCCAAAGATAAATTTGAAAATCCCTTTATGTTAAAATTCTTTAACTTACAAATATGTAGAGAGTCAGGACTACTGTTCACAAAACTACTAGTAGAATATGATTTTATAAAAGTAAATCTGATAAACATACTAACGCGGATTTTAACGTGATATAATATGTTATTCCCGTCTGTCACGGTTTTGTTTAGTTTATCACTAGAACTTGACTAAAATTTGCTACGACAGTTTGTACTTTACAAAATAGAAGGTATTTTATTCCCTTCTTTTTTTATAGGACTGTTGGAATGGGTGCGTTGGTTAGGCCACATACCGCCTTTTCTTGTATGTGCTGATAGGCCAGATAAAGTCCGTTCACCGTAGGAATTGTTTTCTGAAAGGCCTTTTTCCCTACCAGAATGCTATTATATAGTTGGATATTGGTAGGAAAAAATGACCTTTCAAAGAGTAATTCCTACCGTGAATGGAATATATATTCCATTCACGATAGGTTTTTACCGGGATGACAGTTCGAAAATCATATGTTTAGGTTTTGGGTTGCCAACACTTGTAAAAGATCACAGTTTTGTTATAAATGTAAGGATCTTTACCTGTTATATATTACATTTAAAATAACGTAAACTTAAGTTTTCTCATACTATTTCATTTTTTCAAATAATTTTTTTTTTGTCCAACTCGAAACAATATTTTAAACATAATTAAAAGTACTTATTTTTCGTTTTGGAACGTTACTGATTTTGTGTAATATAGTGCATACATCAATACCTTTTAGTACAGGCATCGTATTTACTTGGAAAAGAGAAAATTGTTGTCATTTTTTTCATACAATACATGATTTTATGATTATTTTAACGTATTTTGAAATTTTTAACTGAATAAAGTATTTTCATCAACTGCGTGTCCGCATCATTGTAAAAAAACTTGTTTACCGTTATGTGCAATCATATGGTTTAAATTCATCAGTCGCCATTTTGAAGTTATGTTCGTTAGAAGTTTTTGTGAAAGTGGTGTTAATATTTTTTTAAGGGGAATAAAACTATAAATAAACTTTGTGTCCGACCTCANAACTATAAATAAACTTTGTGTCCGACCTCAAATAAATATATAAATAATATTGGCCTAAATTACTGTGGTTAACTATCACATTAATATATTACCATCTGTTTTCATTACAGTGATCCAAAGTGATAGATGTCAGCTGTTGGCGTAGTGATATATTAGGGATTACTTCTAGTAACATTTCGAGCTGACATTCAAGTAAACTTAGCTCGTAAATGCTTTATAGAGGTGCGCTACCAGCGTAAATTTGGGAAACAGTTTAACCAACAGGATAAGAAAACAATTCACTGTTATATCGGGTTTAACTTTAAAAAAATTAATATTCGATAACGTACAGTAGATCTACTATGCACAAATTATTTCCCAGAATATATTGGGTTTAGTCTACTCTAAATATTCTTCTTTTTAACGGACTTACTATATTTAAAGTATTCTCCTTTGTTATTTTGAATGTGATTAGAGACGAAAATTTTCCGGTAAATTCCAATTATACTTCAAAGTATAGTGTGTTAAGAGACGATAGTGTTATAAAAAGGGGCAGGGGTGTGGGTGAGGGGTAGTTAGGAAGCACGGAAAATAGGGGAGGGTAGACAAATGTCGGGTTAACCCTAAAACTATTTTAATTCACTTTTTATCATAAAAAATTGAAGTATTAGTTTTGAACATAAAGGGTCTTCTAAGGCTCGCATGCATTTGTTTATTCACTAACTTTTTTTAGCACCGCGTACCCGTTCGGTGTATACACCTATGTACTAATTATTATTATTATTATTATTATTATTATTATTATTAGCACCGCGTCTTACTACCCGTTCAGGTTATACGCACTTACGCTAATGTGTAGTGGTAGGGTGATTGTGAGATGAAATGAAGGACCTACAGTTTAACGTGGGATCCGAACCACGGTGGAGGCCTGGCATTCCCCACATTCACAAGATGTCTTGTCAGAGGTGAAGGAAGGGTTTGTTAATCAGATAAATCTATGCCGGGACCGAGGATTGAACCCCGGCCGCCAGCACAGAAGTCTGACACCTTACCCCTAGACCACCAGGTCACCCCTATGTACTAATTAAGTTAATGTGTAACGGTTGAGAAAGGTTCAATTTAGAGGAATTGCACCCGTGAGAGTGGAAAACTATTTAGGATAAACCTCCCTCGGCGCATCCGACCAGGATCGAACATTGAACTCCCTGTCATCGACAATATAGTCTAACACGAGAGTAGCACGTTAGACCGTGTGGCCACCGAGGCGCGTTTTATGATATTTCAGGCGTTAACGTCCTCAGGAGAAACTAATCTTAAGTAGGCCTACAAACGTTGACATGTGCGATACCTATATCTCAATTACATTATAGTTCCATTTAATCAGTTGAAATTATTTTACAGAAACAATAATTGAAAATATTTCTGTTTTGGAAACATTTTCGGAAAAATATAAGGAAAATTTTCCAAAATGGAAAATTTCACACAAAATATTTTCCTCTCACATCACTAGATATGATTCTTCGGTACAAAGAAAACTGGATCGGACACATCCTTAGGAGTGAACTATCTTCTGCATGACGTCATAGAAGGAAAGGTTGAGGGAAAGAGGAGCTTAAGAAGAAGGAGGGTTCAAATACTGAATAACATAAAGGAAAGAAGGAAATTCTGGGACCTGAAGGAGGAGCCGGAGAACAGGGTGCATTGGCGGTCTAAGTTAACCGACAAAAGGAATATACCCGTCGTAAGACAGAACACCCAACAACTAAAAGTCGTTAAAATGGTAATTTTATTATAGCCTTGCATTAGTTCAAATATGATTTTTTTTTTACATTTGTCTTACTCAAGCTAAAATGTTATAGTTTAATAATGGCCATAATCTAGTTTTAAAAAAATACTAGTATTTTAAATAAACTTACTTTCGTTAGAATATTCTTTTTGATGGCTTCCACCGTGACTCTCTTTCGTTCCTCTTTCTCTAGGCAGGACCTCGAACAGGTGTTATCTGAGTCAAAGATAATAGACTCGGCAACTTGCTCTTTGCTGGTGTCGACATCTATTGACAGAAATAAATACTTTACACACTACAGTTCCGGCTCTACATATGGATATTGCTATAGATAGTGAAATATGAAGAACCTCATTAGACAGTTCGCCCCCCTCATGTGCTAATAGGTCAACGTCACGTGATCTTCGGCTCACATTATAGATATGGAGTCAATTTTGACAGATTTAAGATAAATATAGATTTATGCTACACCACATTTATTGTAATATACTTGAAAAGGTCATTTCTAAGATGATACGAGTACAGTTTAATTTTCTTAGGAAAAGTCTTATCTGACCCCTATAGAAGTTACTAGCTCCTACTTTAATGTGTTCATACGTCAAGTCATGTAGTCTGCAGCTGTCACTATAGCTTGTTCATTATTGATAGCTATAAATTAATACGGATGATATAGTAAAATGCTATCAATATTGTGAGTAAAATAAGTTTGTATTTCCTAATAAGCTTCTTTCTGCCTGAACCCTACTCTAGATACAGTGGGATTGTCATCTGAAAGTTCTGTCAATTTTAAAAGTTACTAAAGTTACTTTTATATGTTTTTTACCCGCCTCATTGGCGTTGTTGGCTAACGCGCTAGTCGTATTGAGGTCGACTGCCGAGGACGGGGAGATCGACGTTCGAATCTCGGTCATGTGAACTGGGGATGTTTTTTTCTAAATGGTTTTCCACTCTCCCTCTACTCAAATGCGGGTTCACTTCCTCTAATTCAACCTCCCTAAATAATTAGCGTAATTAGTAATTAAAGCGTATAACCCGAACGGGTAAAAAGACGCTGTGCTAATAATAATAATAATAATAATAATACGCAGTAGCAATTAAAAATGTTAAATCTATAAATACTAAATCATAAATTAACAGATTATAATTTTCAGGTGACCTGGCGGTATGGGTAAGGTGTCAGACTTTTATGCTGGCCACCGGGGTTCAATCCTCTGTCCCGGCATAAATTTATCTGATTACCAAACCCTTCCTTCACCTCTGACAAGACATCTTGTGAATGTGTGGAATGCCAGGCCTCCANGACATCTTGTGAATGTGGGGAATGCCAGGCCTCCACCGTGGTTCGGATTCCACGTTAAACTGTAGGTCCTCCATTTCATCTCACAATCACCCTACCATTACACATTAGCGTAAGTGCGTATAACCCGAACGGGTAGTAAGACGCGGTGCTAATAATAATAATGATTATAATTTTCTGGATATTGATGTAATTTTTTCCTGTACTCAGTTTGAATAGCCATTTAGACTATCCGCGATTAATTATATTAAGTGGGTGGGGTTCTCACCTTACGTCAAAGTTTAAATAAAAAATCAACAGCCCAACCCGTATCTGTGAACACCCTGACTAAACATCATCCTCGTGTAGTATCTTAAATAATTTTTTCTTTCGAAATATGGTATGCAGTGTTATTTATCATTTAAATTTATCTTTGCATATCTATTTTGAACATAAATGTCAAATTATTTATAGAAAAATTTCTAATTTCCAAAAATAAACCATATAAAATACCCTTAAATACATTTTGCTCAAAAAAAATCAAGTTTAAAATTTACGATACATCTTTTTTGAGAAAAATATTTTTAGCTATTTTCCAAAAACGTATTATTTTTTAAAAAATATTATAAGACTACACTTAATTTTATGTATCTAAATTAAAAATCACAATTTTCACTCAATATTTAGCCATTAAATTATATAAATAAAAAGTTTTTACGAAACTTAACCAATTGTTTTGTCTGTACTACTTGTTACAGAAACGTAACTGCCCAACACGAGTTCCAAGTCCCACAACATATTAAAATACTTCAAAATCTCGAAGAAAAAAATGTCAATATGACAATTAATTTTTTTATATGAGAAATTAAAAATAACATTTTTAACACCATTATGTTAGAGCAGTTTGGTCAACATAGAACCCTTACCTCTTATTCAAATGTACAAATTTGAGAATGGGTAATAATTATACAATATACACTCAATAGGATATAATTTTTCAACGCATGGCTTAAACCCTAAAAATAAACATAGATTTATATTAAAACAAAAAAATTTTAAATGCTCTACAAATTTTTCTACCATTTCTTCCAATATAATTTTAATGATGAACATTAAAATCTAGTTTTTTCTCATTATTATTATTATTAGCACCGCGTCTTACTACCCGTTCGGGTTATACGCACTTACGCTAATGTGTAATGGTAGGGTGATTGTGAGATAAAATATAGGGCCTACAATTTAACGTGGGATCCGAACTACGGTGGAGGCCTGCCATTCCCCACATTCACAAGGTGTGGTTTTCTCTCTAAATTTAATAAATTACCTTATGCACTTATTTCAAACTTTGCTAAATAAAAATTCCAGTATAATTCAAATAATGAGCATAAACAAAGATCTCAAACTTTTTATTATTTATCAAAATTTAATTTTAATTATTAGCGTAAACATTTATTTCTGACTAGTAAGTAATGCTTTTATTTCACCCGATATGATTTGATTATTAAATTTAAAAACATATTTAAGACTGTTATTATTTAAGTAATTATGAATATTGTCATAAATAAATTACTAACTATGTTATCACCCACCTCGGTGGCGTAGTTGGCTAACGCACTTGGCGTGTTGAGCTCGACTGCTGAGGACGGGGAGATCGAGGTTCGAATCTCGGTTGGGTGAACTGGGGGTGATTTTTTCCTAAATGGTTTTCCACTCTCCCCCCACGCAAATAAGGGTTCACTTCCTCTAATACAACCTTCCCAATTCCTAATCCATTAGAGTAATTAGTACTAAAAGCGTATAACCCAAACGGGTAGTAAGACGCGGCGCTAAATATTATTAACTATGTTATCGTTTGTTCCAACTTTGTAAACATAGAACATAAACATATATTTCTAACCCCGCAATTATTTCTCCGTCATTACTTTAAAACAGGATAAAAAAAATTTAATATTAGTACATTCGTAGTTATTGTTACTTTGATAAAAAGGCAGAATGTTTGAACCAACCTGTACCCCAAAAAAATATAACCTTTTTCAACATGATAATTATTTTAAAAAACACTTCACATATGGACTCTAAATTATAACTAGTTACTAATCAGTCAAATTTAATCAAGATTTCTAGGTCTATTATGTGGTCTCATTTTTTATCCAGAAAGTTTAAAAAAATTATACGAAAAAAGTATTTTTTGACGATTTTTTTTTTAATTTTAAATTACACTAGTTTCCCTCCATATAAAATATCACCGTATATAGTTATAAATTGGCTATAATAATATTTAAAATAATTATAAGAAAATAATTATTGCTTTCGCTTATAGAATTTTAAAACATTAGATCGCACAAATTTTCCTTTTCTATACAATTTCATAATATATTTTTCAAATATAGTATAATAGAAGGAAAATAATTACGTCCAAGCTAATTAGATTTAAACGCTTTAAAAAATAATGTCTTTACTAACCTCTCATATCGATAACGTATTGTAATCATGAAAATTTTAAATGTCGGAACGATTATGATAATGGGTGTTTTGTGTGCCACCCCCAAACTAAAAAAAGAGGTTATATAATTTGGTCTGCCTTTTTGTATGTACCTTTGAATCTACCTGGGGCTACAAACTGAAACAGGTAAAAAAGTTAGTCAAATTTGATATTTAGGTGTTATATGGCACCAACTTAAACACAGTTTGAATTTTACTGAAGGTCAATTTTTGGAATATATAAATGTTTAGAAAACGGGTCTAAAGATTTGATTTAAAATGAATATTTGTGGTGTAGTTAACATGAAAAATAAGNATAAAAATTTTGTTCTAAATTTATATCTGAAGTTTTTTTCATAATATCAATAAGATAGTGTATTTGATTAGGAAAATATAAATAAAGGGGTAACTGATTTTGAAAAATGTTGTTCCGAATTACAATAAATTTGTACAATTGTCATGCCATATATTTATTCATAAAATTTCCAGTTTTATTTATATCTTGAAGTTGTTTCGATCTACTCACCATGTTCGAACTGTTCCTCAGAACTATCCTCAACGCTACCAGTCGTCTTAGAACTGTCTGGTTCTCTCTCAACATAATTTCTCTGGGAGGTACTTCTTACGTTCACGTTCGTTTTTACCTTAGATGATTTGTTGCCGCCACTTCTAAACGTGTCACTACGATTGTTAACATTCCCAAATACCAGCGCTGTGAAGTACAGGTAAACAGAGATAGCGACCAACGGATGTTTGCGTATGCCAAATGCGGAAACCATTTTTAATCTTCTTCTACAAAAAAAAATTGTTAATATTTTTTAGGATTTTTATTTCACTTCTGTACCGACATTTATTTTTAATATTTTTAACTTTTTATTTTTATTTAAAAAATATATATATAGTAATGTTCAGTATTATATTTTGATATCACAGCTAGTATTAAATCAAGGTACGTTATTGTAATCACAGTAATAAAAATATATCAAAAATTGTATGTTTGTGAATGTGTGAAATTGTTTTAGTATAAAAAATGTTGTGTTAATTATTTAGTATTACACTAAGGTGTTGGGGGGGGAGAAAATATTGGTCTAAAAGAATGTATTTTTGGAAAAGTAAGATATTATAAAAGCAACTGCACTATTGCTGGAATATGGTTCTAGAAGGTGTTGTACACACCTCCGACTCTAGCGGACAAAATGACTGTGTCAGAGGATACTTTGTGTAATTCCATATTTATATCAAGTCGCCTATTCATACATTCATGCATGAGGTTGAACAACCAACTTGGAAATAAAAAATAAATAACCAAAAAACGTTCTTATTGTAACACAACCTATTTGTCTTTGTTTGGAGGGAGGGAGGGGGGGTGATAGGGGTAAAAGATCTGAATCTATTAGGTCATTTTAGAAGAAACATATTCTCTTTTTTCTTCTTCTGGTTTTTTTTCCCAAGGAGCTACCATGCAAAGTTATTGGTCCAAGGACTCGTGAAGGTCATGAATTAAGAAGTCATTCGAAGAAAAAAAATTATATATTAATGAAAATCTTAATACTGAAGGTCACGAATGGGGGATTTTACTTGTTGTTAAGAAAAACATTGGACTCTATTCATATTGACAAAAAAATAAAATTAAGCTAAATAAAATTCTCATGAATCAAAATGTTAAGGATTTATCTCATGATTAATAATTATCAATATAGGTTCAGGATGTAGATCAGTTATATAGTTGGCTAACGCATCAGTTTCGTGTTGAGCTAAACTGCCAAGGACTAGGAGATCGAGGTTCGAATTTCATTCAGGTAAATGAACGGTTGTTTTTTTCTAAATGGTTTTTCACTCTCCCTCAATGCACATGTGAGTTCACTTCCTCTAAATTAAACCTTTCCAATTCATAATCCATTAACCTAATTAGTACTTAAGCGTATAACCCAAATGGATAGTAAGACGCGGTGCTAAATAAAAAATCATCTAATTATATTTCTAATTATAACTAGTTAATAATTAATAATCACAAAGTTCCTAAATACTCAAATCTAAAACTTTATGGGATTCTTATGGAAAATTACGTTAAAGTTTTTTGCAACTCCCAGCTAAATAAAAATATTGCAAACCTGTTTTCAAGAATAAAATATTATTTAAATTACGAGCGTAGTAAAATAATGGCGTGTTAATCAAATATGACTTTTGATATCGCGTTGATCATTTAAATAAGTTATTGATCACTCACCAATAGTTTTAAGGTAAATATTTTTCACCATTGTGTTAAAATGGGAATCTACTTGTGGGGGTAGTTATAAAGTTATAAATTTGTTGAGAATTTATGGAATGTATTCTAAATGCTGCCCAAATGACGTTTGGGTTATTGACTCCTAAGGGGGGGCTTAAGAATTTTTTTAAGTGATCATAAATATAAACATTAACCAAAGTTTGTAATAATGTTAACAGCAAGAGTAAAAATGTGTTAGAAAATATTATTATTATTATTATTATTATTATTATTATTATTATTATTATTATTATTATTATTTAGCACCGCGTCTTACTACCCGTTCGGGTTATACGCACTTACGCTAATGTGTAATGGTAGGGTGATTGTGAGATGAAATGGAGTAGCTACAGTTTAACGTGGAATCCGAACCACGGTGGAGGTATGGCATTCCACACATTTACAAGCTGTGATTAATACATGAGATTAATATTTAATCGAAATTAGGAACAACAAAATTCGCTGAGGTAAATTTACTTGATCTGATGACACAAATAAAAAATAATAATGGTATTTATCATTAGTGAAGCAGCATACTCAACCTTGAGCAGCCTCATCGCTGGTCACGAGGACAATGCCGTCGGTATTACATAGTTTGGTTAGTCTATGACGAGAAATTCTGAGTTCTAAACGCATCCTGGTATATTTTCTTGGGTTTTTTTTTCTTCTTTAATGTCTTCCTATTCTCCTGGACACACACACACATGTAGCAACATTTCTTCTAAATAACCCTGTCATCATCTCTAGCATATCAGTGTAATTAAGCCGACAGCACAGATGAGTGTAAGTAAACGAAGCAATAAAAAATAATCTTCTTGTGCACCTCATAAGAGGTTAGGATTGTTATTTCAACTAGTTAAACATAGAGTTTATGTAGGTAATTTTAAAATAACTAGGAGTTTTTTTTTATTGTTTTACAAATAATTTAAAAACTATATTGAATGATTTCTAGATTCCAAATACTCGTCGGTGGGTTTCGAACGTCATGACACTAAACCGGCCCAGTTCAAAGACAAGTCTCAACAATGATGTTAGAAGAATGGTGACGAATCCTTCCACCCACCATATTCAAAGGTGGATAAACACTTTCTATTCCTTATAAGGAGCTGTGAAAATCAAGTGGTTTTTTTTTACGAAAATAATTGTATATAATAATTAAATTTTCCACTAATTTAAAGGTAGAAGACTTACCTTGCTTGTTTCCACTATGGTACAGCTTATTTGGAAGGGCCATAGGGGAGCCTGTCAAGGAAAGAATGCCATATTTCACCGGAAACGGAGTGTACATGTGTGGTTTATAAGTTTAACTATATATATATATAATCAATAATATAAATTACCAAAGAAATAACTTTTTGCATACATATGTTAGTGGTTAATCTTGAGTGATATAAGTTCGTAGCACAACCTCCTTTGGATGGAAAATAAATCCATAGGTCCCATATCAATATGACTTTTATTATTATTATTATTATTATTATTATTATTATTATTATTATTAGCACCGCGTCTTACTACCCGTTCGGGAATGACTTATAAAAGAACCTTTGAAGGTATGTGAAAATGACCTTTACCGGCAAAATTGGTAGGCCCTTTCGCGCTCACTCAATGAAATTATTGTGTTCTTATATAATCAGTCGGTTCAAGTGCACTCTAAGTATTTAAAGTAATAAATATATATATATATATAGCACATCTTCAAATAGTTCTAAGAGTTTTTTTTTAATTTAAAACTCTTAAGGCCCACGCACTGATAATTATATCTATTAAGTTCCGTGTCCGTCTGCGACTGCAGGTCGGATGGTAAGTATTGCAGACAAGTGGGTTGGTCAGATGTGTCTCGCGGGTCAGGTGTAGCCCGTGGGCAGTGAGCTTATGAACCCTGTATTATATGAATAAATCAAAATCTAATATAGCGTACATAATTTTATTTAAGATATTAGTGAAAGTGTTTGAATATAATCTACGTATAAGTTAATCGTACTTTGCAGAGTGGTTAAAGGGATACCGCCATTCTTATATATATATATATATATATATATATTTGAAGTGTGAATCGATTTCTTTACGGACAATGTCTCTCATTTTTATTTTAAAAATAAAGAATAAAAGCTTACAAATCAAGGATGTGACAAAAAAAATATTTCATGTTTCAAAGGAAATTTTAGAAAACGTTAATTTCTTTTGGAGACAGAATTTTTTTTTTTAGTTCTACAATAATGATTTTAATTTCCTTTTAAAAAAAACAAAAGCATCCACTTCGAGGATTATTATTTATCAATGTTTACAAACTTTCACTAGCGAGGCCGCAAACAAAATATGATCGTATAATAAGTTAGTGATTTAAATTAATCGTTGAATGTATGAACGTAATTATGACAAGGTTCCCGATGTTTTAAAAAAGTGTTTGAGGTTTCTAAAAATTATTATTGAACACACACAAAAAAACAAGATTTCTGAACTTAAGCTGGCATTTACAACAAACCATTTATTTTGACAGACAAACAAATCGACCTACACGATTTTCCTTCAGGATATGACTCGTTTTATCATACTTTGTACATGAATCTTTTTCGTTAAAATTGATTAAAACTTAAATATATTTTCATACGATTTAATTTGTAGGCCTATGACAAAAACAAGGTCATCCACTTTAGTGGCAGTACAGTATAAGGCGTCACTATCACAATAGACTTGACTGCCAATGACGGGGAGATCGAATTTCGAATTCAGGCCAGATGTACCAAGGGAAATTTATCAAAAATAGTTTTACACTTGCCCTTTATGAAAATTCTGGTACACTTAATCTAAATACAACCTTAAGTATACCTGACACATTAGTGTAATTAGTATATATGCGTACAACCCGAAAGGTTAGTAAGATGCAAGGAAAAAAAAAGTTATTCAGGACTGAATCTAAATATATGGTATTAGGAAGGTGACTTAGAGGAAATGCGCCCTCATTAGAATTATGAGTGCATGGAAAAACCACATTTATAAGTCACAATTTCTTTAAGTGCACCCACCGAGATTCAAAACTCGACCACTCCATCATAGTTTTCTTCACACAAGCACACTCTTTTTTAATATACTTTAAATCTAAGATGTTTACCATTAGCAACTTTAAATATTTGTTACATCATTATTATCATTATTATTAATAGGTGTTCTGTCTTATGACAGGTCCATTCCTTTTGTCGGTGGAACTTAGACCTCCAGTGCACCCTGTCCTTTGCCCCCTCCTTCAGCTCTCAGAGTTTTCTTCTTTCCGTCAAGCCATCCAGTATTTGAATCTTTCTTCTTGCTAATCTTCTCTTCCCCTTTGTTTCTATGACGTCATGAAGAAGACAGTTCCTCCTAAGGATATGTCCGATACAGTTTGCTTTGTATCTAAGAATTACATCCAAAATGGTTCTGTTCTCGCCCACTCTTCTTAGGACTTGTTCATCTGTCCCCCTCTCTGCCTACCCGATCTTCTCGAGTCTTCTGCAGCCTCACATTTTAAAGCTACCCAAGTATTTCTTTTCCACCTTCCTTAGAGTTTAAGTTTCTACTCCATACATCTGCAACATAGAAGCTAAATTATAACGATGATTTTGAAGTAAATAAATTGGTATTTACGTGGAGAAATAATAAAAATCTCACTGCATATGTAAGGCGGAGGGGGTCGACTAACAAAGTAACCAATCTAGAAACGACCAAAAGGTTACTCCTAAAATATATATGTCGGTATATATTAAACAAATACATTGTTGGATACGAAACAACACAAATCTAACTAAATATAATGATAGAATTCAATGTGTAACCGAGTTGAGATTTGGAATTTAATATAAATTCCAAAGATCAACTAGAGTAAGATATGAACCTTAGATTGAGAAAAAAAATGTGATTGAAATTATGAAATCTACTATATATTCATCATAATATGAAAGAGCTAAGAACACATTAAATTAATACAATTCACACACACACACATACATATATATATATATATATATATATATATAACTGACAGTGAGGCTACGACCGGACGACCGCTGTAGTTCTGACTCTTCACACTGCACTAGCAACAAGTACAGTAGCCCCGTGGCTCCTTTGGTGCTGACTGACAGCTCACAGCTGACTTCCGACAGTCAACATTTAGGTATATACCTAACTTTTTTGACCATCAGAAGTGACAGCTACTAAACACATGTTTTTGCAGATCATATGGTTCGGTGTAGGTATACATAATTTGGTCTGGTAACTTTTCAAAGCCGTCAGCTGTGAGCTGTCAGTCAGCACCAAAGAAGCCATGTGGCTACTGTAGCTTCTGTGTGCAGCTCTGAAAATGAAATAAAGGTGACGAATCTTAACGACGGATTGCTTTTTGCGTGTTACTTGTCCGACGTTGACAGCGTCTAAAATTGGTGACCGAGCAAAATTTGAATAATTTGTTTTACTTCATGAAAAACTGAAACTCTAGAGCTACCCTATAAAATTCTTTGGGTACTATCGAATGTCAAATAATTCGTTTGACTACCACCAATGTATTTTTTTATTTTTTCCTTCAAAACTGAATCCATCCCAAGCATCTCCTGCTAGAGCTTCCATTTCGCTAGAGTCTAGACTAACATTAACCGTCTCAAATCACTGTTTTTGTGCTCTCCACACTTTACCTCATACAGACATGAATATTCCTGTACCTCAATGATGAGGTGATCGCTAACTACTGAATCAATATCCATATTGTAACAAAATGAGCAATAAAATCAAGAGAACACACGAGGATGGAACTATGACGCTGCTACACAATACTTCACGTGTGGCCAGCCACTCTTTTGCCGTAAGCTGTCGCCAGAACTATGCGCCCAGATCTATTCATCGGCGACACGATCTAGAAATGAGTTCCACTTTCTAACTAAGCAGTAATTCACAGCGTTGTGTAACCGGCTCCATTTGTATGTATTGGGTGCATTTTCATGCTTTATTTTACAGCTAATCTGGCCGTAGCCTTAGACACTGTGACGTAAATAATATATATTTTATCATAGAAGATGGCTACTGAAATGTCAGCTGAAACGTTGGAATCTTCAAATCAATTTGTCTTCAAAAAACCAGCCGTGAAAAAAATGCGATTTTTCATGTGCGCGCTTAAGGCAAAGGCTATATCAGTCCTTAACACAGAGTTGGGAGGGGGGAGGGATTATATCTGTAACTTAAATGTAACGCACCCACATTCGCGTTGAAAGAGGACTGGACAATCGCGGTAAATATCGTCCTGCAAGCCTACGATTGCTTCAGTGCACCCGACCTAGTTTCGAGACCCGGACTCTCTGCAAATGGTGATCTACTTGATCTACTGTCGAGGTGGACTGGGCGAGCGACTAAACAGTAAACTAGAACACGTTGGTTGTAATGAGAGGGGGTCACGGACGAGCGCGCGCTCGAGCCGGTACAGTCTAGTATACAGGCGCTAAGCAATATTGTTGTATGTTGGTTCATTGAGTGCCGGGAAAACCTCTCATTTTGATATTTATATTACTATCGATAGGTTTGGCACACTCGCTACTAATGACCTAATTTAATTGGTTAGATCATAAGCCATTCCTAGATATATATAACTGATATATTAAAATACTTCAATATTATAATCATTATTATTATTAGCACCGCGTCTTACTACCCGTTCGGGTTATACGCACTTACGCTAATGTGTAATGGTAGGGTGA
>CABFVX010010155.1:0-15224 GCA_902151425.1 Timema shepardi | reverse complement strand
CCTCCCCTCGGTGTAAATTTCTAGATGCGCCACTTTTGGTTAGTGTAGAGCAAACTTTATTTACATGAATCGTTAGATCGATATTTGGAAGATCGATTCAATGCATTCGATTTTTTGCTTGAATCGATACTACGCTTCTTGATCTAGATCGAACCAGAGAATCGATTCAAAGCCCATGAATCGAACATCCCAACCTCATCTTGTTATATTTGAAAGAAGCAAAGGTAACCGGTCTTAGAGAGGAGGGAACTGAGGCTGCCGCAAGATGCACTACCGTAGTGTAATCAAGCGGAAAAATAAATATTATTTAATTCAAACTTTCCCAGACTAGAGATATAAAATTTTCAAAATAATAAAAAGAATTAGTTTGTTTGTTTGGTTTTTATTTTTTGTAACACTTAATTCGACATTTAACATGTATGAAACATTGAATATATAAGATACAAAGAGACAATCACCAGCCCCGAAGGGGCTCTCGAAATACAAACGATACAGGACTAACATAAAAACACTAAAAAAAGAAAAACATCTGATTCTAATAAAATGAAGTATTATTTGTCATCACCAGGATGCTCATTATCATTGGATTGGATGGCAAGGGACCGGGTACGAAGGTAGGCTAACAGGCCCCGCTACGCGAAGGTAAAATTGATTATTCTTTTTAAATCTTTTATTGTAAAAGTACCATAAAGTTTTACTTTTTGGCATTTTATTTATACATTTATTAAAAACAGATGTATACATTACAGGTTCTATAGAATGCGTAAATAAATACACATACATAATAATTATAAATACACAAATCCTGTGTTTTCCGTTAAAATGCTAAAATACATAATATTACAATGCGATTTTAATTTTGTCAAAAATAAACGAAAATAACAATTCTCTATAAATTATTTCATTTACAATGATTTGATTGATTTTACAATATGCTGCCCTCTATTATTTATGAGCTGTACCAAGCACAAATCAAAGTTTGTCGCTTGTTATGTCATCTGGCAGTCTTATGACAAATTAAAGCAATCTGAAACGTTTCCGCTTTACTTATACTTTATTAGCATAAGAATTAAAACTTATGGTCGTCTACTTAGAGATACAATTCAGGATTTTCATTTTAGGTTTTTTGTGTGTAAAGTGTCGAAAGAGAGTCTCTTCCGAGGAGGTACAATTCAGGATTTCAGAGATATAACTCCAATTTTTAAAAGATATATAGATCAGGATTTTAATTAGGGCTGTTTGTGGCAAAATTATCGGAAGAGAGTCTCTTTCGAGGAGATACAATTCAGTCGCCTCGATTAAGCTTGGTCGGTGACCCGCAAGTAGATGAAAAAAAAAAGTATTGGAAACTGACCACACTGACCTTTACTTAAGAAACCAATGCTTTATAAGATTTGAATTTTGTGCAGGTGAGGTTGCCAAGAGTAAATGGAGAGTGCTGCGAGAAAACTACAAAAAAGAACTCGCTAAAAAGAGGACAAGCTTCTGGAGACAAATGGAAATAGAAATAAACACATTTTGAAGATTTGTTGTTCCTGCAAGACCAGTACATTCCTGATGCTATGACTGGGAGCATGGGAACTCCTCGACAGGAAGACAAAATACTTCAAACTAGTCCTAGGAAATGCAAGACATTTTTTTTTCTCGAGGTCAACAGGAAGAAGAGCCACCATTAGATGTAGGAATGGAGAACTTAGGTGTTGACTGGTCTTCTAACGTACCTGGCACCTCAGCAAAACGTACAGCATCACTTACAGAGGCAGATCAACAGTCAGCAGCACCACAACGTCAAAAGCAGTTTAAAAGATCGCTACAGCAGCAAATGGTCCAGCAAGAGGAAAGAAAGGTTTCACAGTATGAAAAAAAGAAGGGAAACCACAAGAGAGGTACAAGACGAAGACTACCATTTTCTTATGAGCCTCCTACCCTCTTCAACCCTTCTCTATAGAGAAGGCGTTGCATGACAAATAGTAGATAAAGTAGATCACCAGGGATCTTTATTTGATACGCACTCAAATACGAGTATGCAAAGCACAAGCTCCCGAACCTAGCTGTGTTAACTATTAGTAAACTTATGTATTACAACTATTCACGTTTAGGGAGTTAAGGGTTTTCTTAATATAAATGCTCAACGAATGACATGAAGTTAACATTGGTCTGAAGGCCATTTTATTATCAGAGATAACAATATTTATTGGTAAGAGAATAAATGTACTTGAGTAAATTTTTTTTTATATAAGATTACAGAGTACTACACGCATTTATCAAGATTAAAGAACATTGATAATAAGTTAACAGAACCAATTCAAAAGTAAACAAAGTTAATTGTGGCGAACAATAATCAAAACGATATGAAAGCTAGAATGCACCCTATCGTATAAACAACATGGCTAGCCATTCAAAAGATACCAATAAATATCTAAAATTAATCTTGTTACAAAGTCTATACATATCATATCTCATAACTTATGCATATAAACTAGTATATTATTGCTCATAGTCATACACCTGGCTACAATATTTACAAGTAAAGTTATTATTCTCATCTAACAACCCGTGAGACGGGGGTAGCCTACACACCGAAAAGTCTAGTATCTTTCTAACTTATTTACTTAATTTATAATAACTTTTGAACATATTAAAATCATTTACCGAATTTCCCAGTAACGTAGAAATTGAAAATACGATACGAAACCATATTAATTTCATTTCGACTCACTACAATTGTATCAGAATATGTGCTGTGCTCGGGCTCCGTCTGTCCGAGGAGCTTAGGAGTAATAATAAGGCCGTGGATGGAAAGATACTTGTATAATTAATTTATTGAATGTACAACACACAAGAGGCTTCCTTCGACTCGTGAGCGTGCGCATTGGTCAACGGCTCCACCTCTAGACTAGCCATTCGCAGAGAGGTGTTGACTCTTTCGAGTCAGACCAAGTAATCCTTACCTCTAGCATCGGGTCAGCCCAGACTGAGCTGACGCTGACTCTAGCGCTCCAGTTTACAGAGCCCGCCACCCCATGCGCACGCTCAAATAGCCCAACAAAATATAGTGCAAGATAGCGCACAAATATTAAATTACATAATTAGACTTTCGAATACTACAACTAAACCTGAATTACAAGGTATAAGGCCAAAACATGCCTGAATCCAAAACAAATCTACTTACCAAGGAAATCAAATTTTAGTAAAATCATTAATAAATAAATATTCCGAAGAATTTACAAATTTGATCCCTACATAATTTAGGAAGAGTTTAATAGTTCCCCCAGTTCTAAAAAAAAATATATTAAAAAAATTCCAAAATTTGGCGCACTTACATATTGTAAGTTCCTAAATCCTAAATGCACCAAAGAGTAATCGTTCCGTTCTGGGTACCAGCTTATATTTTACTTAGAACAGTGGGGGAAAATGGTAGGGAAGTATTCCATGACAAATGAAGTCATCATTAGCTAATCAGAAACGGCTCTCGCATCAACGCCTGTGCACAGCGTCGAAAGGATGACTTTAAGGGGGTAGAAAGACACACGTGATAGCGCTTGGTGCTTGTTTCCCCAAGTTTTAGCGCCTGCGCAGCGTCTTCAACTCGGGGATAAGCGAATGGGATCACACGACATTCCAAGTCTTCTTTCTAGTATTCTCGCCAATTTGAATGACGAACAGTGTTCTGTGTTGACGTGCGTGGAGGATCCATTCAGGGCGTTGATTTCCCGGTAAAATGTGGTAAGTATGTATACACCTTTTTTAGGTGGCGGAGGCTGGTGGCGAAGATAGTTTGTTGCCACGGTACTCTCTCTGAGAGCTGTCCCACAACAAAGGAAGATGATGGTTAGACTAAAGGTCGAAGACATATTCATTGAGGAAGAGGGCTCATCACAGATGTGTATTAACCCACTAAGTGGGCAACAATTGGAGGCATCAACAAGAAGTGCTAAAGCCACGAAGAACTTTTACCTTGTAAAACAAATGTTGGACAATCACTTGGGCAGTATTTAACATTTTTTGAGCCTAATTAAACACTACTTACAATATTCATCAATTTTACTGTAGGCCTGAACATTTTTTAAATTAATGCTACTTACTTTATATGATTTTTTTTTAAATTTCAAAATAATACTTTTTCCCTTCCGAGCTAAAAATTAGCAAGACAAGAATGTTAAACAAATATAATTGATTTTATTAATAAACCTTCTTGTAACGACTAATGATATTATTATGGACATTCACCTCAAAGTAACCATAAGCCTTTCTTCTGGAGATACACAAATTCTGAACTTTAAGTGCTTTAAGATCATTGGTGATATTTTTTTCCAGGATACAATAAAATGTGTCTGGCATCATTCTAAAGTACCCAAAGAATTTATCTGTCTGCTTAAGGAGATCCAGGAAAATGCAGCTATATTCTCTATCTTCCTCCCTATGCTTCAAATAATCGTTAGCCCGTTCTTCCCTAAATGGCTCTGCATCCATCATTCAATTTTCAACACAATATTTTCCATCACACACTCTTCTTCGTCCGATGACTTCATCTTGACAACTCGCTGGAAGTGATTACTTGCACCTAGTTGCAGCTAATGTGACCACTTCGTACACGGGCAAGCTGCTTGCGCAACCTAAGACATACGCAAGAGTGCATCCAAAGTGACCGCAGCCAATAGTGATTATTAAGTGGGAAATAAGTTTAAAAATTGTAACAATTATTATATAAATAGTGTTTAAGATATTCAATCAATTAGACAAAGTAGATGGAATTATTCATATTTCGAACAATCGAACTTCAACGCTACTCTATAGTATAGTTATTTATTTCTCATTCTACATCGAAATTTTACCATTAAGCCATACTAACACGTTATGTGTGTGTTATTATTCAAATATTTTGTTTAAAGTACGTTATTTAAAAATACATTATTTTAAATATTTTTATTTATAATTAATTATTGAAATAGTAGTAATAAAATTGATAAAAAAAAAACCTAAACAAGGTTCGTGCAACAAGGTGAGAGGCGTGCAACTTAAATTTGGGTGATTTCATTAATACCTATTTTCACCACTTTAATAATTAATGTGATTGTCTTAAGTATTTATATTAATTACCGTATATTAATCATTTAATAATGTTACCAATAACAATTTTAAAAATTAAATCTGGTTAGTGAGATAGTATTACGTGACAATAAAACTAGTAGTGACTTTAACATTGATTTAATTAGTTTACGTTTTCGAAGGGAGGAGCGCGCCCCCCATAGGCCCGTCCTGGATCCGCCTCTGGTACAAACTGATCTATAAATTTAGTAGCAATGCAATAACCATAAATGTGCATCTCCTAATAAAATGCCGAAAATTTTAACCTGAAGTCAAAATTTTAATACGAAGTGTTGACCCTCGGGGACCCAATATAGATACTTTTTATTGGTTCAATTATACAAATAAAGACGTTAATCTTTAAAAACATAATTATAAAATTTAAAACCGTGAGTCAAAAATAGTTATATATGTGTAGCGCAATTTATTCTCGGGTTCACTAGTGTATACTATTACGAATATTTAATAAATATCTCCAGTTTTAAACAATAGAGCGAGAAAGTCCGTGCGGGGTTCCTTACCATTTATTTTAAACTTGACTTCAAGGATGCCGGTATATGAAGATTGACTTTAGGTGGAACTATCCAAGCAAGTGACCGCTAGTGACTGCCGTGTCCTTCCGCCAGTGAGTGAGTCCCGAGGCCCTTCGAGCAACCCCTTTTATAGCCAGTGGCTGATGGGCTCTCGGAAGGTCCCAGGAGGGACAGCCGCGAGCGAAAGGACATCGGTTGCTCAGAGCCTTTATTAACATATTCACAGTACAATTGTAATACAAGGTCAGATTATATGTACAAGAGCTCTAGTGGGTCGGTTGGGATATCCAAGAGACTGATAGCTGCTGCGTCTGTGGCTTCTGTCTGCAGGAGTTGAAGTGTCTGTTTTGCGGATGGGCGATCCGCCGGGTTGAGTCCTGACGCTGTGACGCCCACAGATAATCGGAAGCTTGTGTAAAAAACAACCAAGGGATCACAAGAGAAAACATAGTTTTAATTTAATTAAGTCAAATATAAAGGTAATGAAGATACATTATATATTTCAAAATTGACATAGAGAGCCAATTTGTAGTCTGGCAATAAACATCAAATCAAGATGATTAAACTTGATCATAAATATACATAATATTACATAAGATATAGATTATCGACAAACTATATATATATATGAAATAGTGAAGCCATAAAATTTACTTTAAATAAATATATATATATAATAAATGTATTCTGTCAAAGCAGACGTAAGGATAGTAAGATAAAGCGGTTAAATCTATGATATATAAGTTTCAACAATTGCCGTGGAATTCTATACTTAGGTAACAATGGATAATTTACTTTTATAATTTACTTTGAAGTGAATAAATATGGTTCATAAACCGCCATTTGAAACTATACAGCCTAACATGGTAACCTAATTTGAATTAAATAAATATACAGTAATTTACGCTATTAAAGCGCGCATACTTTATTTTAATAACCTCCCTGAAACTCGTAAAAATATCGATGTAATCACTTAGCTGAACTAAGTGGAGATGAGAGCGTGCCACAAGTACTCAAACAGTACTAACGTAAATCATGAATTCCCCTTAAAAACAAATATAATTGACTCGCGGTTCANATTTTTGAAGGTATCCCTCCCCGCCCCCCCCCCCCCACCATTATTTATATCCGAACAGAAATTTTGAACAAGGTTTCCTAGCCCTAGTATATATCGGCGCCCTCACCTTTATGCAAGTCAGTGGTATAATGAGTGACAAGGCAAACAAAACAAGCTATTATATAGTAAATACAGCCTACACATGTTCTCAGAGGAGGGGGAAAGCAGGGTGGAAACAAAGAACAAAAGGAAGGGAGAAGACTAGCGCTCTCGAAGCTTAGCGGTCAGTCCAGTAACTACTCGAAGTTTGCAGAACATCCCAGATGGCGGAACCGGAAACGATCTTGGTCAAGTTAAGTCCTTGTTTGTTGTGGGCCGGGCTTCGATGACGAGCGAGGCGCTGACCAGAGTCTCGTTTCAGTCGAAATTGTTCAACCCATGGGAGAGGATGTCTTAGTGTGTGTTAGTACTCCATCAGACGGAGAGAAGCCAGGCCAGAGTTGGTGAGGGTTGTAATTCCATATTACTGGGTGGTATGCGTTAGATGTTGCTATTGGTTGTAACATCGTTACAACGCTATCCAGAAAGCGTCTATCCAGCATGATCTTAGCTTGTTGAACACGTAAAAGAGTAGATGGCATAGTACTGTGTCCGTGAACGATAGTCCTTTTCCTCTGATTGCAGATGTAAAGGTTGTTTTGATGTCCATCCCGATTCTGATTGTTGATGCCTGCGTTGTTTGGTATTCCCATAATAAAGTTAGCAGTAGCGCGATTATTTCTGCTTTATTTATTTCTGTTGTGGACTCGAACCGCTGCACGGTGCACTCTCCTCGGTAGGGGGCAAAGCCAGCCATCGCCCAGGGTGTCACGTCGCTGTACAAGTCGACTGGTTCTGCTTGTGGTTCTTCCTGTGCTGGTGTGTCTCCGGTGCCTACTATAGGGTATCGTTAGCTTTAACTTATATGTGCACATTAATCAGGTTCTTTCAGCGCAGTGGCCACTCGCAGTTCACAGTTTGTCTTTGGTATGTTGTAACCTGTATTTGTATCTTGTTGGTTAGTTATTAGAATTCGAATACTTTTATTATATTTCTTAAGAATTATGGGTTATAGAGTTTGTTGATTTAGCAATTACTATTTTATGCCTTAAGGCCAATTGAAATCCTTATCAATTAAAATATTGTCTCTTAACGTTTAATAGTTGTTTAATTTGGATTTTTGTTGTTGTTAAGTATTAAGTTTAATTGGAAGCTCAATGAACTTTGCTGATGGTTGGTTCATTAGACTCGGGTACATGATCAATACTCATACCGTTTTGAAGTTGTTTAGAACTACATGGTGACCAGGTGGTCTAGAGGTAAGGTGTCGGACTTCTGTGCTGGGGGTCTGGGTTTCAATCCTAGGTCCCGGCATGGATTTATCTGATTACCAAACCCTTCCTTCACCTCTGACAAGACATCCTGTGAATGTGGGGAATGCCAGGCCTCCACCGTGGTTCGGATTCCACGTTAAATTGTAGGGCCCTCCATTTCATCTCACAATCACCCTACCACTACACATTAGCGTAAGTGCATATAACCCGAACGGGTAGTAAGACGTGGTGCTAATAATAATAATAATAATAATAATAATAATAATAATAATAATAATAATAATAATAATTTAGAACTACTGTCATGTGTAGTAAAATTTGAGTTTCCCTTGATTAATTTTGAATTTCTGCCTAATTACCTAAGTATTAGATCTTCCTACATTATTAAAACAATATAGTGATTAAAGATGGGCATTCAATAATGGCTGTTAGTATACCTGACCAGAGGAATAACCTAATAGTAAAATATAGTTAATCTGATTTTCCTGTTTTGTGTGTGTGTACTCCTAACTTGGATGAGTCATTTTAATTTTTGGGAATTATTACAGTAACACTATGGGAACATTTTCATAAACTTTAGTCCACATTGTGTATTAGCAGGTTTTGCAGATTCGATCATGGTAAACATATGAAGGCCTATGGGTTTAATATATATGGGGGATTTAAGCAGCCTAAATGGCTGAAGTTGATCCCTGTCCAAACGGTCACTTATCAGTCTGATTCTGCCCTACTAGCGGGAGTGTTGATATCAAAACTTACATCTGGCGAATGAACGACTTCCTCGTTATAGTTCATGTTTACTGCCGCTAACGAAGTGGCGCCCAACCATCAAAACTCTCCCGGCTTGACCTTGAAATTAGTGTAACCTGTTCCAAAAACTCCATGAACCCGCCCTTCTCCCCTGCTGCAACCCTGGATTGTCATATGGTCCATTGTGTACTAAATCTTTAGGAAATGTAACGGGAAGACAGTTCCCCGCTTCTGACCCTTTTTAATTTATAATTTTATAACATGATTTATAAATAACTAGTATTACTTAAAATTACCACTCTGATTGTGACAAATTTTATGATGGGTATGTTTTATTTTTGTTGTATTAAACTACTTGAAATAATGTTAATTTCCCACAAAGGTCATGGTATGATCTAAGTTTGTTAATAAAACAATATTTTAAAATAACTCCATACATGCTTTTCGAATATACGTGAAATATGGGTATATATATACCTTTTTTTAAATTTAGCACCACGTCTTACTACCCATTCGGGTTATACGCTTAAGTACTAATTATTTTAATGGTTATGAATTGGGAAGGTTGAATTTAGAGGAAGGGAACCCGCATTTGTGCGGAGGTAGAGTGGAAAACAGTTTAGGAAAAGTTAACCCCAGTTTACCCGACCGAGATTCAAATCTCGTTCTCGGCTGTCAAACTCAACACTACTAGCGCGTTAGCTAACTACACCACTGAGGCGGATGTCTTAATATAGTCCAAGCCCCCCAAAATATTAACANCCCCCCCCCCCCTCCAACCCGTTTACTCAGGAGTTCCTGGGTAAGTGCCAGAAACATTAACTCTCTGATAATATTTACCAAATGTTTATTCAACTGTTTGACATTAAAAAACTTTTTTCTTTCAGTCCAAATAAAACAGGATATGTCTCAGAAAGTACCATAATACCATTTCTACTGCAGAAACTCCCAGAAACCTCAGTCAGAATATGAATCCTGGCCTCATCAGTTAAACCAAACTAGCGTGACGTCAAGCCCCCGTGTTTGATTTCATTCTTATATATATATTTAGTATTTATATGAATGCGATTAAGATGTATCAAAGATAATCAATGAGCCCAGTGGGTATTTAGAAAGCTATAATAGCAGTGCCCTTCGCCTAAACATGAGACTCTACCAGCAAACTGAGTTAACATATACCTGCCTCCGTTAGTTAACCATAAGGAACTTAATTAGTAACCAAACAGTTTTTGTCATTTTAACAGCTAACATTTCTACTGTATTTGAATTTTGCGCCTTCATATACCGGATAGGTCACGACTCTCACTAATCGATATAAAAGAGATAAGTTATAAGTAATTGATGTTCATAGCTTATATTTATATTATAGTAACTTATGCAAATACTATGCCTAATTATGTTTCTTAACTTCACCTGACCAAACTAATATTTTCCCCGCTATATGTCTGAGATATTATGTCGTCAGACTCAGCAGTGCTAATCACTTAGATCCCACTAGGCCACTAGTATATTCCATTCACGATAGGTTTTTACCTGGATGACAGTTCGAAAATCATATGTTTAGGTTTTGTGTTGCCAACACTTGTAAAAGATCACAGTTTTGTTATAAATGTAAAGATCTTTAATTACCTGTTATATATTACATTTGAAATAACGTAAACTTAAGTTTTCTCATACTATTTCATTTTTTTAAAATAATTTCCTTTTGTCCAACTCGAAACAATATTTTAAACATAATTAAAAGTACTTATTTTTCGTTTTGGAACGTTACTGATTTTTTGTAATATAGTGCATACATCAATACCTTTTAATACAGGCATCGTATTAACTTGGAAAAGAGAAAATTGTTGTCATTTTCTTACATACAATACATGATTTTATGATTATTTTATCGTATTTTGAAATATTTAACTGAATATAGTATTTTCATCAACTGCGTGTCCGCATCATTGTAAAAAAACTTGTTTACCGTTATGTTCAATCATATGGTTTAAATTCGTCAGTGGCCGTTTTGAGGCTATGTTCGTTAGAGGTTTTTGTGAAAGTGGTGTGAATATTTTTTTAAGTGGAATAAAACGATAAATACACTTTGTGTCCGACCTAAAATAAATATATAAATAATATTGGCCTACATCATTGTGGCTAACTATCACATTAATATATTACCATCCGTTTTCATTACAGTCATCCAAAGTGATAGATGTCAGCTTGTTGGCGTAGTGATATATTAGGGATAACTTCTAGTAACATTTCGAGCTGTCATTCAGGTAAACTTAGCTCGTGAATGCCTTATAGTCATGTTTTCCCCCCCCACGTGCGTGATTGTCATATCATGCGGTCAAAGTCAGTAGTGCTAATCAGAGTACTAGTCCTGACAATAATATTCATTATGTTTGTTCTTTACCCTATCAGAATTAAAGATAACACCTTTTGGGATCTCACACTTTATTTCAGATACTCACAAATTAGTGAACACACATTCATTCGATGGAAATGTACGAGTACATGTACAAGTTTTGAACCCTCTTCAGTGGCCGAAGGATCTAAGAAAGTCAATTTCACGAATTTTCAGTATATCGCATAAGAAATTTATATAGTCTTTAAAATTTGATGTCGCAAATATATCACGTAGGTCCTATTTTCAAATAATATTTGAGATTTAACCAAATTTACTTAATCGGCATAATCGTTAATGTTATAAGAAAATTAAATAGTTTCGTATGAATATATATGTAGGCCTATATTTTCCACTCTCCTTTCAGGCAAATGTTGGTGCACTTCCTATAAATTCAACCTTACTAATCTCTAAAACCTCAGTGTAATTAGTACGCGTGCTAATAGCTCAAAAGGGCAGTGAGATTAAATGAAAAAAAATAATTAAAAACTCTTAATATTTGAATCTCTTGCGAAAGCCAATTTAAAAATTATTTTACAACAGATTATCATAGATTTACTGAACTAACTTTTTTTATTTTTAGTACAGTGTAGCCATATTAGTTAATATCTCGTTGACATGTTGACCCAAATTATCTGCTACAGGAATTCTGAATGTGTTCGAGGTATTCATTAGGTACAGGAATTTGTTTTTTAAATTAGATTTTGGGTTAGCCAAGTTTACGGCTGATCATAGCAACTTTTTTTTTGGTCAATTTCCAATTTTAAACTCTACTAAATGTATGATCGTGGGTTTAATTCTTGTGTTCAGATGTACTCTTCAAATTAAATGTTAAATATAGTTTCTTTATCTCGACTCATTGTTTGAGTGAGTCAAGAAATTGGCTCATTGAATGCTATTCTCGGGAGATGTGGAATTGGCAATGAGAAATGTTGGAGAGGAAAGTATGTCAGAAGGGACTTAGACACCCACGTACTAAGATTCGTTAGTAGCCCATGTTTTCAAACTAGAAATGATTAAAAAGAGAATTTTTTTAATAATAAAGATTACTCTAAGCCCTAGATTATAAAGCTCAATCGAATGAAAACCGTTCTTAGATGCAGGTATTGAACTGTTATCATTAAAATGAGCTTCACAGTCTCGGTCTTTATTTACAAAAGTTACATTTTTTTGTATTCAATACAATTTGTTGTTACCGGAACCGGTGGGTAATTGGACTACTTACTGAAAGCGCACAGGCCAAATTTATGAACCTGCTTTAAAGTATACCAAAAGCGCAAAAGGTAGGTGCATAAAAATAACACCATTGTTGCTAGTCTCTGGGACCCATATGGCAAAACCTAACCTAGCCTAACCTAACGTAACACCAAATGTTGAAAAGCTATTAGCGTTTTTCGATTATATTTTGGAGAAATACATTCAACGTGATAGCTTATTCCCGTCATCACTCTGAGCACAATAAACCAATATTAATTCAATAAATAAATAATTCTAACGCAGTGGCTCCCAAACTTTTTCAGTCGACGCTCCTCGGCAGATATTAAAATTTCCACGCCCTCCCCCCTATTTTTGGGGATATTTATAAATTTTTTTTTAGTAACTTCTTTATTTTTACAAAAATCAATGTAACACTGGCACGTTAATGGTAGAAAAAATGAGTGAAGATTAGCGTGATGGTTGGCTCTGTTTTGATCTCATATGTTCTTGAACTTTGGGTTTGTTGTTAGACACAGCAACACAGAAAATAACTATCCACTTCAAGTTGACAGCATTGTTTTTTTTGTTTGTTTTTTTAAGATTAAGAGGTGAAGATGCGATTATATTGCAAGTGGCCGTGTTTTTCAAATTGTCCCCCATGGGGTCCTTGGACTATGCCAGTTATCTCTGGCTACGTGAGGCCATTGTATAATATTCTCTCTTTGTTTTTCACACTATAAAATGACATTCATAAATAGAATTTCCAATTTTTCAAATCTGAACAAAGGAAGCTTGCCAAAGGTGCAGCCAGAACATGTGAGATTTTCCGTCTTTTATATAGTTTTCTACTAATAAAGGTTATCTTTCATTATAGAATATTCATAATATTAATGCAAAATAGGCTATGGGGGCTCCAGCATGTATTTTTTCTTGTGCAAGGGCTCCTTTGATCTAAAAAGTTTGGGAACGTCTGGTTTAGGGGAAGGTTGGAGGTGAGGATTGGGGGGTGAATCCGAGGCTTGTGAGCTTAAAAATAAACACGTGTATGCACAGTTTTGGCTGGCCAACAAATTTTTACAACTGGTTGCCATTACTACAATAAATAATTATCTTAAATTACTTTGGAAAAGTAAAAAAAAAAAAAAAAATNNNAAAAAAAATCAATTTCTATATCACGCAGATGAGTTTACATTGCCTCTAAGTTCTACATTCCTTATCTATAACCCATTAGCCTAACTAAATGCGGATAGCCCGGACGGGTAGTAAGACGCAATATAAAAACATTAATTTATTTGATGACTTAATGTTTAGAAAAAACTAGTAAATACCAAATATGTTGTAGATTAAATACTAAAATCAAAATTTATTCACACAATCTAATCAATATACATACGCATCATGTTTTTAATATTATTACACAAATATTCTTTTTCACGCCAAGTCTCACCACCTAACCGAGCTATCTTCATTTATCACCACTAATGGGTTAGGGAAGAGAAAGGTATAGTATTTAGAGTATTATACCCACATTTCGGAGATAATGAGTGGGAAACAATTTAGGAAAAATCACCCTCAGTACACTCGACTGGGAATTCAACCCCGACATTTCCATCATCGGAAAACCAGACTACAGCAGTCCCATGGCTTCTTTGGTGCTGACTGACAGCTCACAGCTGATTTCTGACAGTCAACATTTAGGTATATACCAACATTTTGACTGTCGGAAGTTACAGCTGCTAAACACATTTTTTTTGCAGATCATATGGTTTGGCGTAGGGATACATAATTTGGTCTAGTAACTTTTCAAAGCCATCAGCTGTCAGCTGTGATATGTCAGTCAGCACCACAGAAGCCATGGGGCTACTGTAGGTGAGCTTAGTCCGAATGCTTACCGACGCGGGGTCACGCGGCATTGCACTTAACAAATGTCATTTAAGTGTAATCACCATCAAATTGGATAGGACCATCTGGTTGATATCATTTTATATCACAGCTAACAATCATCAAGATATCCGGTAAGAGATAATAAATTAGACACAACTACAACGGTCTAGTGAAATAGATTAAGATAGTTATTGAAGACGTGAGGATTTGCACATTTAACTCTTGATTAATACTTTTTTTATCAACGTGTCATACTACCCGTTCATGTATACGCACATGTGTTAATTAAGTTAATGTATTAGGGATGAGTAACGTTAAATTTAGAGGAAGGGTACTCACATTTGTGTTGAAGGATAGTGGAAAACCGTTTAGGAAAAACCAGCCTCAGTACGCCCGAATGGGCCCTAGGCTTGTAGACAGGGATATCGGTATATATTCCTTCCCCCAAAAAATTCCCCCCTTCAATCCCATTTTAATTAAATAATAAACTCTAAATAATGTAAATAAATTTGGTGAAAATCCTACAGTCTCTCAATGATGCCAATATAATATAATTATTGACCTACGCGCTAGTATCGCCACTTGTGTATTAAGCGCCTTTAGTCTATAATATTGTAACAAGATTAGAGTCTGGCAGCGGGACCGGCGTGTTCTCGTTGTTGGCCCTTGTGGCTGCGCTCCTTTTTTCTCTCTGTCTCCCTCCTTGTCTGGCGGGTGGGCGGCGACCTTCTCGCTTGACTGGGGGATTAGAGGGGCCGAAGGGGTGTGGAGGGGAGGACGGAGACAAGTCTGGGGGTGTATGGATCCTTTTTAATCTAGAAATGGAGGATTCCAGACCCACAGCTGTCACCACCCCTATACATACATGCTCAGCGGTAGCCTCAGTTCAGTTCTTGGTTCGCGACTGATGAGTCCGGGAGTTCCCAGTGCGAGAGTGTGGACCGGCG
>CABFVX010010154.1:4302-15226 GCA_902151425.1 Timema shepardi | reverse complement strand
GGAGTCGAGTGCACAAGCAAGAAGAGTTGGCGCGCAGGGAAGCAGCCGGCGACTGGGCGGTCGAGTTGTTACGTGAGGGGGAGGGGAGAGGAGAGAGGGAAGGGGGAACACCCTCACCGCCTTGTGGGACGCGAGAATTGCCGAAGGGAGGTAGCCGAGAGTAACCGAAGTCGTGAATATAATGTTTAGGACATGTTTTACTGACTAAAATGCTTTCTGTATATTGTGCTATGCACTGAAGTAGCTCGTGGCATGGTTCTCTTAAGCGTTGTGTTTCAACAATAATTCACACCCCCTATACGATCGTCAAACTTGGAACCGAAAAGATAGGTATTCAAAAATCGAACGGCGCGGCTTTTTGAAGTGGATTTGTCACCGAGGTAGGCAGAGTAATAAAAAAAATTATCAAAGCAGCGTAATGAAAGTATATAAAAGGTGATGTTTTTACATTTAATTTTGTGCGTCGGGAACATAATTTGGTTTTAATAAAAGTAAACAAAAAATTGAAGAAAAAAAAACATTTGAAACTAACACTGACTATAATATTAGTAGTATCATTATTTTTCAACGAAAGCTCATCCAAAACTACGTAACTTTGCCAACAATGCAACGTCGTGTGACCGATATTAACGTAAGTTGTGCGCGCCTATTTTGAACACTGAAAAGTGTTGTGCTTTTGCTTATGTTTTATGCAGATTAAGTCTATAAAAATAAATATTAGGAAGATTCAAGATTAATAATATTTATTTGGCAATGCAACTATGAATGACAAACCACGTGAGCAAAGTTATACACGTGTTATACAGTAAAACAGGTTAAATTCACTTTTATCTTTTTGCGCATGACCAAAGAAAGTTATTTTAGAATTTATTGAGGAGTAAAAAAATTATTCCATTTTACAAAATAGTTAAACTAAGTGAAAATAGCCCTGTGTAAGAGCATAAACCTAAAAGTAAAAAAAATGACAATTTGTAAAAACAATGGCCTGTTAAAAAAACTGACTATAAATAGATGAAACCTCATATAGAGTACAAGTTTATTTCATAATTTAAATTAAAGGATTTTTATATGAAAGCGTCCAAATATTATATTTTGTTTTATAATAACAAAGTGAAAGTTAAATGTGCCATTTGAAAATCGCATTAAAAAAACAGGTACATTTCGTTAGCTGGCATGTTATGAGAAGAAAATTAATTTACAGTTCATTCTGTGATTTCATGTGTGTTAATAATGACAGAATTATATTTATTATAATATACCGCAGATCTGCACCACAAACTGAATGCCGATTGTGTGCGGTATTCTTATTAATGAGTTATGTGCCATCTCATTAAAAATATAAGAATGAGATTAACTTTTAATTAACATAATTAAACTATTAACAAATCTTTGTCATACAACCATGGCTATTCTTAAACTTACTTTTATTTAAAAGGTTTTTTAATTTTTTTAAAATACAAATACAGGATTCAAATATTCTGTTTAGTCTAAGGTTTGAATACCGGCTGAGACGTTCTGTAAAATATATTTAAATAAAAGATTATTCATCTCCCAGACAACATATTTAGAAATTAAAATATATTGTTTATCTTGTGGAAAAGTAAGACCATAGTACGAACTATAAACCGAATTAAGTAATTAAAACTAACTTATCTGTGAGCACATCAGCTCGTCAACATTGTGTTTAAGGAAGAAAAGTAAACTTAGTGAATATCAATACAAGTGTTGTGATATAGGGCCAAACAAAGATGATCTAACAATTTCAAAACCAATAAAAATTTAATAAAATATCAAGTTATCAACATTGCTCGAAGATCCCAAATGTAAATGTTTATCTGCTAAGAAATAAATCAAATATTTAACAGCCATTTAAATGAAATCTAAAGGACATTCTCTTAAATAAGTGGAAAAAAAAATGTTGGTGTTATAAATTATATTATTTATCATATTAAATTTTAATTATTTGTTACTATACTATAGGATTCGCTGTCATCTTCAGAACATTTTAACATAAAAAAACATAGAATTTACATAAAGTCTGTTAACATTGTTTGGTATTGGATATGAAAATAGAATGTGTGAATTTCTCTTGGATGTGACAATAGATAGAATATTTAATAGGCCTACAAGTAATATATAAATCTCTTTTAGAAAAGAATAACTAAACATAATCTTTTTTGAACTTGTCAGATAATTACTTCTAAAATAATTATTTAAATAGCAAAATTAATATATTAATTATGCCCATTTATTATTAAAAGTGTGTTGCTATTTAATATTTCACACTTGTTTTATTTTAAAATATTAAATATCTTATTGTTGTGACTGCATTATACTTATAAAGTAATATACATAACTCTAGTGTAAGGACTGCTAAACAAAAATGATGAACATATTAAGGTAAAAATATCTCCGTCAGAAGATAGTGTTTGTTAAGAAATCTCGAGTTCTCGTTTTGATCGGTTAAATACCCCCTACAAGCAGCATGTACCCTTGGTATAGAGAGTCCGTGAGTCAACTGGGGCAGTTCTGCGCTCCAGGGAACCCTATGAATACAACGATCAAAACCGAAAATGGTTACAACGATTGCATGCTGGCCCTGGATTATGCCGCTCAAAGCAAGGTAGGGCTTTAGCGCATCTTAATTCACTTTGGTTGTGGAGTACAATTTGGTTAACAATAAATCAACGGTGTTATGTGTAGTTGATTTGTTGTTGTACTTTCATTTAAACTTACGCTTATATATAGGTCGTATGCGGCAACATAATATTATAAAATCATAAGAATCAGATTTACAATTTTGATACAATTCAATAACGATTACAGGTAGTTATAGATGGCTAATATTTTTAAGATTTCTAAATAGATTGTCATTTCTGAAACCTAAAATTTAAAATTTTTACAATAAATATGTATTTGAATAAGACATTGGAATTGTTTTGGTTTTAAATAATACACGAGGAATGGTTGATAAATAATATTGGACAGCCATTATTTCCTCAATAGCGAGATAATTTTAATAAAATGACAGAAGTTTCTTAACTTTGTAGAAGTGAAATAGATTTAAGTTAATTTTAGTATGAAAATATTTAACAGCTTTCAAAATATTATTTTTTAACTAAATAGTTGAAATAATTTACTCATTATCTTGCTTTTACTGTTGTGACTGTTTAATATTATTGATAAAAAAATTGTTATAATCTTTTATGTTGATTAATATTAAGTTTTTGTCTTGATATTAAAATTCCAAGCAATATATAATTGCATTAGATATGGTATTTGATTTACAAAATATATGCTATTTCTGAGTAATAATTTAAGTATTTTAATGTTATTTCCTTAAGGGAATTGAATATAATTTATTTATAAATTTTACATCCTTGTTATTTGAAACATGAATAATACTTGATTACTTAATTTTGGTATATTATCAAATTACATTATTGGGCCTTAAAGTTACAATACAGATATCACTCCGAAAATATTACATGATCAGGCTTTTTATATAATGTTTATATATGTATTTATTGAACATTTTTTTCTATATCTATATGTTTATCCTTATCACAAAACCAAAACTTCAATTACTCTATTATGCCTCAAAACTATTTATAGAAAATAATGTGTGTTCAAATATTAAACTTTAAATAATGATTAATTAATCATAAATGTGTACTAACTGTTATTGCAGGTTTGTTTTACTAAAAATAAGAACATAAAAGTTATATCAAATAGATTTTTATGGTAGTAAAATTATTCAAAACAATTTAACTGGATAAAAATATATTTTTACACTTAATAGTGATAAAGCGCTTTAAATAAACAAAATAAAATAATGTCTAAGCCGAATGAATTTAAATATATAATTTTTGAACTAAGTCATATTTGAAAGCTAATTATTTAAAAAAATAGGTATATAGATATGTTATATAATATATTAACAAAATTAATATAGCCTTACCAATATATAAATGTAAGAAATATTTACATTTATATTAATCATAGAATATCACTATTTTCCACTCAATAAACAGAAACTTAAAAACAATTAAAATCTTTTACAATTAATTCGCCTATGTGAAATAATATAATCAATTTAATAAACTAGAGTATATTTAATAGCACAGAATATATTTGCTGATACAACTATTTTTTATTTGGTTAGAGTTTACTCTAGCTAAGCTCTTTATGAAGTAAAGGAAACATTACTAATTATTTCAAAACGTAAATGGTAGGTAATTCCAGAGTATAATATGGAATAACTATTAAACGTCTAACAAAAGGTGTCAATTATTAATTGCTGTAGTTTTTTTTGTGTGTATACTTACACACATTTTTAAATAGACATTTCCATAATCATCAAATAACATTTATTTTATTTTTTTGAAAAATAAAATAAACAGTAGTTTATTGTGAACTAATTACAAAGAGATTTTCATTGGTTACATTTGTTACGAGTATAACACCGCATTATTAACCGCGACAGATTATTGGTATTTCAAATTTATTGACATATTTAATGCTGGAATTTATGTTAAATCTAATAAATAAGCTTAGAGGGTTAACAAGAGGAACCTTCAATTAATTCTATTGTTATAAAATATTCACGTATCACGTTTACTGTATTTTTAAATGTTCATTCTTTGAGCCGATAAAATAAAGTTGTTCAGACGAAATATGATTTGATAAAATATTAAAATCTAAATAATATATATTTTAATAGGGTGTAAATTAAAACTACCGAAATTTGTTCAAGTCAAAAGATATAAAATCGCAAGAAACCCGTTCATTTAAAATAGTATTTATATAAAGTTTGGTCGTTTTAATTAAACAGTACGTTTTTGTAATACCATGTACCCTACCCTTTTGGGTAATATGATTATTTACTAATTACACTAATGGGTAAGGGATGAGAAAGGTTAAATTTAGAGGAAGGTTACCCACATTTTCGTGGGGAGAGAGAGTTGGAAACTATTTAGGAAAAAACACCATCAATACACCTGAACGGGACCGATCCATGATCTCCCTGTCATCGGCAGTCTATTCCTTTGCGAGAATAGCGCCTTAGACTATGCGGCCAACAAAACTAATAGCAGTAATATTGCCAAATAGAATTAAAATAAAGTTGACCAAGTCTATACGATATTAGGTAGTCTTTGTTGAAATATTATCACGTTCTTTTTTTTTGATAAAAATGGAGATATCCTAATCTGTATCGGAATTAAATGCGTTTAAAGGATATGTGATAAATTTACTGTCACTTATATTGATTATTTTGCCCATGATTTAAAAATTAATTGTTTAGAAAAAAAAACGCTTTGCTTTTACATATTGTTATAAATTAATAACTAAACTTTAGTTGAAATTGCTCTTTAAAAATGTTTCATAGGAGCGTTTTGTATTTTAGTGATTAAACTAATTTGATAATCAATATAATTAACACTAAGCTTAGTTTTATTTAGTAGAAAGGGCACTTTTATTAATGAGCTTAATAAAAATCGTAAGACCTATCCATTTATTTATATCCTTTAAGTAATATTAATATATGCTTTAGTATAATAATTAAACAAAATTGTATTACCAAACCAAAATGTTGAGTTTTATAATCGACTGAATTTTAATGTAAAATATATAAATTTGTTATAATAAAACAATGCCAATTTCATATTGGTAGAGAAATAATAACTTTACTAATTAGAACATTGCTTATAAAGAACCATATTCAATAAGTATAATATATGCGTTTTAATATAATTTGATTTTAATAGGGATAAGATCAAATTATTTTTTAAATTAACACTTGGTAAATTATTAATGTTAAGTTCATAAATTATGTTAATCTTTTATAGTAACATTTAATCATTTTTACGAAAGGAGATTAGGTATTTAGGAACTTACACCTTATAAAAGTTATATTTGGTAATATTTTTGGCTTTTATCTCTAATAAAGAGCTATGCCTAGGTAGATTTGTAAAATAGCATTAATATTATATAATAAATTTATCCCAAAATATATCGAAATGAGAGAAAATTTAAAATACTTTTTCTCAGGTCTATCTTGATTATCTAAATGTATTGCTTTTTTAATAAATATATTAGATAAATATCTAATTTAAGAGTTTAGTTTCAAAAAAAAATGTTAAAACATTACTTATATATTTCCACGAAAATTAATTAACGAAAAAATCTTTGTAAAATGAACTCCCCATTAAATCATCATTTTAATGGTATGTTACCAGAATATTTTTCTAATATCCATGTCAAAGTCAGCTAATGACAATATATCTCAAATACAAAAGCTCTTTGCCTTTTGGCACGTATCAAGATTGTTTCCCTCCAACGATGACCACACAAATCTGATTTTTGATTCACGGTTAAGTTAGAGTGTGTGCTAAAGTAGATTAAATAAAAATAAACATTGAGGCTAACTTGGAAGAAAAGTTGTTTTTGATGCGCATCCACTATTGACGTTACACAAAGCGAGTGTGGCTGTATTTCACTGCAAAGCTATACTTGGCATTAAGTCAATTTTTGGGCAGATTCACACCAGCCATAAACTTCGCACCAAAGAATCAACATTGTATTTCAGTAAATAACCAAATTAAACATTAAAAAGAGCTAGAAAAATTAATTTATGAGGCTGAATCATAATAATAAGAGAATCCCTGTGTATTTCATTATCGAGGAAAACTCGGCCTTAAGCAAGTGCCAGTGTATTTCACTGCTGAAACAGACTCAGCGCTAAGAAAGTTCCAGTGTATTTCACTACTGAAACAGACTCAGCGCTAAGAAGGTTTCAACGTATTTTACTCTTGTATTAGACTCAGCGCTAAGAACGTGTCGATGTATTTTACTCTTATATCACATTTAGGGCTTGAGGAAGTGTTAATTTATTCTACTCTTGCTATCAAACTCATTGCTGTGAAAGTGTAGATGTATTTTACTCTTGCTGCCATACTCAGTGATAAGTAAAGTGTCGGTGTATTTTACTCTTGCCATCAGACTCAATGCTAAGAAAGTGTCGATGTATTTTATTTACTCTTGCCATCAGACTCAATGCTAAGAAAGTGTAGATGTATTTTATTTACTCTTGCTGTCATACTCAGTGATAAGAAAGTGTCGATATATTTTACTCTTGCCATCAGACTCAGTGATAAGAAAGTGTCGATATATTTTACTCTTGCTGTCATACTCAATGATAAGAAAGTGTCGATATATTTTACTCTTGCCATAAGACTCAATGCTAAGAAAGTGTCGGTGTATTTTACTCTTGCCATCAGACTCAATGCTTAAGAAAGTGTCGATATATTTTACTCTTGCTGTCATACTCAGTGATAAGAAAGTGTCGATATATTTTACTCTTGCCATCAGACTCAGTGATAAGAAAGTGTCGGTGTGTTTTACTCTTGCCATCAGACTCAATGCTAAGAAAGTGTCGGTGTATTTTACTCTTACCATCAGACTCAATGCTAAGAAAATGTCGATATATTTTACTCTTGCTGTCATACTCAGTGATAAGAAAGTGTCGATATATTTTAATCTTGCCATCAGACTCAGTGATAAGAAAGTGTCGGTGTATTTTACTCTTGCCATCAGACTTAATGCTAAGAAAGTGTCGATATATTTTACTCTTGCCATCAGACTCAATGCTAAGAAATTGTCGGTGTATTTTACTCTTGTCATCAGACTCAATGCTAAGAAAGTGTCGATATATTTTACTCTTGCCATCAGACTCAGTGATAAGAAAGTGTCGGTGTATTTTACTCTTGCTGTCATACTCAGTGATAAGAAAGTGTCGATATATTTTACTCTTGCCATCAGACTCAATGCTAATAAAGTGTCGGTGTATTTTACTCTTGTCATCAGACTCAATGCTAAGAAAGTGTCAATATATTTTACTCTTGCTGTCATACTCAGTGATAAGAAAGTGTCGATATATTTTACTCTTGCCATCAGACTCAATGCTAAGAAAGTGTCGGTGTATTTTACTCTTGCCATCAGACTCAATGCTAAGAAATTGTCGGTGTATTTTACTCTTGTCATCAGACTCAATGCTAAGAAAGTTTCGATGTATTTTATTTACTCTCGACATCAGACTCATTGATAATAAAGTGTTGAGTAATTTAATCTTTTATCAGAAGCAGCGCTAGAAAGTGTTGATGTATTTCAGTCCCGAGACGGACTTGGTGCTAATAAATTGTCAGTGTATGTCACTCTTGAGTCAAACTCAGTGCTACGTAATTATAAGTGTGTTTCCCGTCTAAGTCCGTCTCAAAGCTAAGAAAGTGCCAGTGTAGTTCACTTCTGAAACAGACTTGGCGATAAGAAGGAGTCGATGTCCCATGATAGACTGAGTGCTAGAAAAATGTCAATTTATTTAATATTTTTGTATCAAACTCAACACAAAGAATTTGTCGATGTTTTCACCCTTGAAACAGAGTTGCACTCAGAAATTGTTGTAGTAATTCACTCACAGAACAGACTCAGCGCTAAGAAAGGGTAACTGTATTTCACTATTATATCATTTTCACCGCTAAGAAAATTTCAATGTATTTCACTCTTATGTTGTATTCAGCGCTAAGAAAGTGTATGTAGTGTCGGGGAGTTTCACTTCCTAGGCATATTAAACACTTAGACAGTTTTGGTGTTTTTCACTCCCGTGGCAGGCACAGTACCAAATATTTAGGCAGACTCCTCTATAATGAATTATAATAATTGTATCTCAAGGTCGAGGAAGACTCAGTGCATAGCAATTATAAGTATATTTCACACCCGAGAAAAACTTATTACTTAATAGGGGTTGGTGTTACGAAGGTTCTGAGATTCATGTATACATTTATGGTTGTTAAATAATTCATATTATATTAGGATAATCTAATATTTGTATACATATATTTTATTTTAATATATGTATATTTTTATATATATACATTACAATATAATGAAATATCAATCGTAAATGTTCTATCTCTGGCTTGAACCTGATATATACTTTTTATATTTTCAAGACTTTAAATTGAGATTCCCCAAATCAATGCGTTGGATTATTGAACGTATATATGACCCTCGTTCCATGTGTATCCGAATTCGTTTAGAAAAGAACCCCCTAAAATTACTTGTAGTTTCTGAAAACATAATATTATTTGTGTCATCATACTTCATGATATTTATGAAGTTTGGTCATTATGTATATTGTAGTCATGCTAAATACTCTTTGAAATGTTAAGCAATTAATTGATTTGTGTGCGTGTGTGAATGTCAATGAATAAGAAACAAATATTCATGTTAACATATTACCTTTAGTATTGCAATATCTATAGTGTCTATCATATTGCTGCTTTCCAAACACTATTATTATGTCAAATAATACATCTAAAGCCCGCTTTGGTAGGCAGACAAATTAAATGTCATGCTGATATAATCTGATTTGCCATTTAGAGGAGGTCGGAGTAGGAATTCCTTCTGGAAGTAGTGATGTTTATTTTTCCTTAATTGTTTCTCAATCTTTAACCATATTATAATTACTTAAAATATGTATATTATAAATGAACAAAAGGTGACATAAAACGAGAATTTTTTTTTAATTTAAAAATTGAATTTAGTTTTAACTATGGTTATATTTGTACTTCAAGCGAACTACAAATCCCGTACATGCAGCCAAATTTAACTCCACATCAATAAAATTAATAAAATGAAAGTTTTGTGTCAAATTTAAAACCTAAACTCAATGCAGATTTCATTGATTATAATACATTATATGAGAAAATTGATTTATTAAAAAATGCAAAATTGTTTTAATGGATAAACAATGAAAATATTTTAACCCATAAAATATTGTTTAATACATTAATAACAGCCACCTATCACCTTGAATGAAATATGAATTTAATGTCGTATGTATCTAAACCTCCAATTCGGATTACTTCAAGATAGTTAAACCTTTGACCCACAGAGATTTAAGCTTAAGTCTCGAAAAAAATTCTTGAGAACTTTGAAAACATACCACATAATTAACCATCGTAGTATTTAAATAAATAATTTCTTAAAAACCACACTTCCTCAAATGTAAATTTTACTCGAGAAGCCAAATTTATATTGAAAAATACCCTTACTCAATACCTAAATATATATTTTTTGAAAGGAGTGCGCACATACATAATTTAAGTAAACCTGGTTAAAAGGTGAATTCAATCATAAAATATGAGCCCTATATAATATTATTCTATATTGATAAAATTAATATTGATACAAAATAATTATTACGGCCTTTAGGAAATTACCATATTATTGTTTGGCTAGCGTCCTATCGCGAGAGATCAGATATTTACGCATGGAAGTCGATAATAATTTCTTAGCTTCAGCTTTGTTGTGTCGTGGCCGAAAAGCCAGAGGGCAGTCAGATAATGTCTTAGCTTTTTCGGGATTAATCTTGTTTGACTACAAAAAGTATTTAATTTTACACACAGTACGAGGGATTAAAAGTTCTTAATATCTAATATATCTAAAATGCAATGACCCTAGAGGCTTATATTTGTTACCTGAAGAAATTTTTCAAAGTTGATTATACTTTTTCTTATAAATTAGATTTATATATTCTTCAAATATTGTCATTCGAACACATCGTTATAGATATTTAGGAGATATATCCTTGCGAATCACAGTTCCAAAAAAGCGAATATGTTGTATCTCTAATAAAAAATTGTGTCGATGAAAAACATAATACTATAATATATGGCTTTATTACGGTTAAAAAGAAAATATAATGTCAGACCCATAAATTTCTTATGAGTCCCGCCTTGGTGGCGTAGTTAGATAACGCTCTATTTTAGTGTTGAGTTAAACTGCCAAGGATGAGGGATCGGGTTTCGATTCTCTCTCGAGTGAACTGGGCTGCGGGGGGGGGGGGGCTTTCCCTAAAGGGTTT
>CABFVX010010153.1:0-15233 GCA_902151425.1 Timema shepardi | reverse complement strand
AATACATATAAAACAATCTTCTTTTCAAATGGTAAATAAATTGTGTAATTATTTAGCTTATGATTTATGATAATTGATATCCTAATTTTTTTTATGTAAATAATTTTATTTTGTTGGAAATTATTTTTAAATATATTTTTATATATACAAATGGTCGTACAGCTATTAAAGAGAAATTAAAAGAACCAGAACTTTTAATTTTCTCTAACCAGAATCACAACCTTAAAATGTTTATTAGGAGAAAAGAGACCAGAACTGATTAATATTTTGGTTTGACTCCATGGTTCTAATAAGAGGGCAGAAGGGGGAGATGTTATACAGATGTGTAAGACAAGTGCTATATAGGGCATGCTGTGTACACATAAGGGGTGTACCTATGCATATATCGATGAATCATTATCGGGTGTTTATTAGTGCATCAGCAATTATTATGTCGATTAATAATTGTTTTTTTAAAGTAAAATTTAAATCAAAATTTTCTAGGTAGGAGCTTAGTGATCATATAAATTGAAAAAAAAACAACAAAAAAACAACAACAACACTTAGATACATACCATCTGGGTTGCAGGCTCTTCAAAAATTACATAGCCAGAAAAAGAAATATAAGTTCATACCGTTGATAAAACTAACAATTTAGTTCCAACTTTTGCCAGTTATGCATAATATATTTTTGTATGCATACAATATTTTTGTATTAATTATATTGACTATTATCATTGTAAATAATCATAGCATGAACAATTATTTTTAACAATCGATAATCAGTTTTACTGAATCTATACATATCTAGTACTCATTGTAATATATGCCACAGAAACATGAACATTGGATGTAAGAGATCAGAAAAGTGTAGGCCATGGGAATGAAAGAGAAACAAGATTAGGAATAAAGTCTGGGCGATAGATGGGGTACAGAAAGAACCTAAATAGTAAAGGAATATAATGAGGATGGAAAAGGAAAGGATCTGAAAAATATGATTGGAGTGTAGGAGCAGATAACAGAAAGTGTGTGAGAGGAGAATAATGGGAGCAAATAAAGGAATAAGAATGCTGGAAGGAAAGAGTAAGATGGAGGCATTTTACTAAACTGAACAAGTCATAGGCCTGTCAATTTATTGGAATTTAATATTTAATTTATTTGCAAACTAATGCTGTTGTTTGGCTGATTCATAAATTAACTGTTGGTTAAAATATTGAAATATATAGAATCCAGAATTCTATTAAAAACAAAAATTAGCCAAAACATTGACAAAATTTCTGGCACGAAAACAAAAACTTTTAAAATGTTGTTTAAAGGAACCACAACCCATCCCAATAAACATTTACCTTCAACACACTGGTAACAGGATTAGTGAAAAACATACTCAAATGATCCATTAAAACTTACTGAGACTAAATATATTACTTTACGTATTTTAAAGGCCTAATTATGTGATTGACATCCATGGATCCATTTGACTCACAAAATAATTCCTTTTCAAACAAAATATTAAGAGGGTCGGTGTAGGATTATAATAGAGCAAGAATGTGTGTGATGGTATGTTTTTTTGATATATTATTGCAGACCTATTTAATCTTCTCACAAACTATGATAATAGATGAAATTCATACTCTACTTATGTTAGTAAATATATATCACATTAAATAAGTGTTTTTGTATATCCATATTATATAATATAGTGTGGTGTTTATAAACTTGACCATATTTGGCTCATTCATTAATCCATGTTTCTAGGCGAGGTCAGTTGGGTCATGGTGACCTAGAAAGTGAGTGTGTCCCTCGCCCAGTAGCGGCCCTAGGGGGATTGCGAGTATTACGAGTCGCTGCGGGAGGCTGGCACTCGGCCTGTATCACAGAAGAGGGGGACCTGTATACGTTTGGCTGGAATAGCTCTGGCCAGCTAGGGCTTCCCACCCAAACACACGGAGACAAAAAAATGAAACTCAATGACCATGAGTCGATAGTCACACTGACGGCAGTACCAGTACCTGTCACCTGGAAGGAGGGTGAGGTGTTTGTCATTGATGTGGCATGCGGCAGTCGACACACACTTGCACTCTTAGGTCAGTTTAATTGGGTTTCATTTTGCAGGTAACAGTCTATTAAATTTAGGAATAAAATAAACTATACCAAATAATATTAGAATAGTTGTAACAAATAAAAATATTGACTACTTTTAATGTCTGCTAGAATTAGATTGAAACAAGAATGTTAGGAGCATGTGAAACTTTGACACTTTAACTAGGCTTAAAAAAAATGTTGGCTTCAACAATTATGAAGTTTTGCCAATAAAAAATATTCACAGCTAAAATACTCAATTTATGTCAAATTATGACCATCATGGTTTGTTATAATATACATTACAAATCACTATTCATATGAATAAAATCTAAAGTGATACAATTGCATGTTGTGATAATTATTAGATTTATCAGATTAGAATGAAATAATACAAACATTTGTGAAATAAGATATTTACAACTAGTTTTAGGGCATAAAGTTTGATAATTAATCAAAATATAATTATTTTCTAAGCATAAAACAGCTATTAAAACATCACTTTCATATTGATAATATTTCATATATTTTATTAGAGTTTGGTTCGAATTTAAAAAGTGGACTTTACACACCCCTAAACAAGAAATGAAGATACTGACATTTCAAGTAAAGTTAGATCCTCCAGAGTATGAATTGTTCAAGTCCCCTGTTTTCAGGGGCTAATCCAATTGTATAACTGCTCGAAAACACAACTAGTGTACTGGTGTGTCTAGAAATTTTCATAAGGGAGGGTCACTGGGATTTCACTACGCTCCCTCCCTTTCTCTAGTTTTACACCAGAAAGTTTATATTATTATTGTTCTTTAATATAATTATATATTAAGACAAAAGCCCTGACTCACTCACTCACTCATCATATCATCTCCCACACACCTCGACTTGGAATCGAGAAATTTGGCAGGAAAGTTTCTTTCAGGTCTTTGGTATCTGACAAGGGGTTTTGGGAAATTTAACCCCTAAGGGGCTGAAACTGGAGTTGAACATTTTAAAGATATAATGTTAGCTTCCAAACTGCCTGGGCTGATACTGTTTGAGATTTTTCAAAATTCAACCCCTAAAGGGGTGTAGCAGGGAGGGGGTGGGTTCTCCATATCTCCCAAGCCACCTGAGCTGGAAAAAATAAACTCAACATGGAAGTTATTTTGAAGAAACGGGCCAGTTTTTATTTTTATTTTTAGAAATTCAATCCCTAAGGGGTAGAAGCTGGAAGGGGGTGCTTTTTCTTATCTTCCAAACCACTTTAGCTGGAAAGATGACATTTGTCAGAGAGGTTATTTTTGGGATTTTTCGCTTCCAAACCACCTCAGCTGGAAAGATGAAACATGGCAGGAAAGGTATTCTTATGTAAAGGTTTTGAGATATTTTGAAATTGAACTCCTAAGGGAGTGAAGCAGAGCAGGGATGTTTTTTCCATATCTTCCAAATCTCTTGAGCTGGAAAGGTTAAAAATAAACTCATCTGTGATGTTTTTAGGTAATAGGCCAGATCCAAACCCTTCCTTCACCTCTGACAAGACATCTTGTGAATGTGAGGAATGCCAGGCCTCCACCGTGGTTCGGATTCCACGTTAAACTGTAGGTCCTTCATTTCATCTCACAATCACCCTACCATTACACATTAGCGTAAGTGCGTATAACCCGAACGGGTAGTAAGACGCGGTGCNCCAAACCCTTCCTTCACCTCTGACAAGACATCTTGTGAATGTGAGGAATGCCAGGCCTCCACCGTGGTTCGGATTCCACGTTAAACTGTAGGTCCTTCATTTCATCTCACAATCACCCTACCATTACACATTAGCGTAAGTGCGTATAACCCGAACGGGTAGTAAGACGCGGTGCTAATAATAATAATAATAATAATAATAATAATAATAATAGGCCAGATAATTTTTTTGAATTTTTGAAATTTAAACAGTAAACACTAATGGGGTGAAGTGGGAGGTTTCTTTATACCCCGTGTCTTCCAAACCACTTTAGCTGGAAAGATGAATCTTGGTAAGAAGGTTATTATTAGGTGAATGTTAAGAAAGCTTTTGGTATTTTTCTAAATTCAACACCTAAAAGGGTAAAACAGGAAGGAGATAGTTTTTGAATAATTTCAAAATAAAACAAGATAAACCTGCGCGAACCATGGCCTTTGATTACTTAATATAAATCATTGTTAAGTAACTTATTCCTTAATGAAATATTTTATTTACAAATAACTAATGTATCTAGTGTAAATATAATTCACTAACTAATTAAGTATCCATTCTTTGCATTAGATGTTATGTCTAAAAGCCTTTCAAAGTTGGTTTAATTAAATTATAATAAGCAGAAGCTGAGAAAAAGGTCAAAACGTAATGGTTTATAGCCACCATCTTGAAACATAATGGCAGAAGTAAATATTAATTAGCCTAAATGTTATTCGGTCGTCCAAGCTATGTCTATGTGAAAGTGTGTGTAATGTTTTTTTATTTTTTTACATGAAAGTGTAATAGATAGACAACTCAGTTTTATATATTCTAACACTGCTTTGCTTCCAACACAGTTTTTAACTAATTAAAATAATCTAGTAAATTTTTTTTAAAAATTCCTGCTTCAAGGTGCACACATTAGTGCACAAGGTATATGATTTTTTTAAATTTCAGGCTTACGCATTTGATAGATATTGCGCAATTCTCATGAAAAACAAACTCTTCATTTTGTTAATGTATGGATAGTTACAAACTTGGACAGAGAGAAAAGGTTGCTGTGGTTAGGTCATGTGCTGAGAATGGAAGAAGATAGAATGCCTAAGAAAGTTTTACAAAAAAAGAGAAGGGTAGAAGACCTATTGGAAGACCACAAACAAGGATGGACCAAGCCCAGTAACACATGGACGCTTAAGGAGCGGGCTGAAGACGTTTGGCTGAGGGTGAAGTTTCGAGAGATCGACAGGAATGGAAGAGGATTTGCCAGACAACCTGCAGAGGCGGAAGTCGATTGATGATAAATTTGGAATATAGCTGAATTATACAAAACATTCACACGCAATATAATTATAATCACTATCATAAATGGTGTTCACGTAGACAAACAATGTTCTAACAACACTAAGCTTTTCAATCACAAGATTAATGTCTAAATTTGTTCACTATATGGAAAAATCAACTTATTCATATGGTCCTCGATCATTGTAGATCTAAGTTTACTCTTGACCTGAATAAGTTTAAGAAAAGCTCATTTACAAGAGTTACTAGTGACAGAAGTCATGCTAAAGTCTTCATAAATTGTGTAAATACATTTTACATACCAATGGTATGAAACTAGTTCAGAAGGTGAACCACAATACACATCTTTGCTACGTTATTTTAGAAACTTTATTTCACCTAATTCATTAGAAGAAAGGTCAAAAAGCTTCAAAAAAGTGAAATATTAGCTATGTTAATGTTAAGTTTAAAATATAGACTAGAACAACTCAATATGAATCCAAATAGTACTAATCTTCTACATGTCATATCTTTGTGAATAGAAGATAGGTCACTGTGGGGATGTGGTTGGAATGGGTACGGCCAGCTTGCTGAGGAGCCAAACTGCTATTCAAGCTGGGACCAAATGAGGCAGATCCCAGTTCCTAAAGGTGTATCAGTGAAGAATGTCAGATGTGGTGCATGGAACAGTTCTTTGCTTGTGGAATAAAAGGTAGTGGAACTGTCGAAAAGATTTCAGTGTTAAGATCAACAGTTATTTCTAGTTGATTATTTAAATTTTTTTTATATATAGGAAAGGTGGACAGAAACTAATAAAAGGGAAAAACACAATATGGCTTTTACAATGAAAAGAAGAACACAATTCACACTTTACATTACTTCCATTGGACAAAGAGGTAATGGTTACCTCTTAAAGAAAATCGATCGTCACCGCCCAATCCCCCAGCCTAGGTTTCATTCTATCCTCTTTTAGGAAGGTTGTTGCGTATTTTACACTTCTCCCTGATGAGTTCCGATAGAATGAAACCTAGGTCGAGGGATTAGGCGATGACGATTGATTTTCTTTAAGAGGCAACCGTCTTTGTCCAATGGTAGCGATGTAAAGTGTGAAATGTGTTCTTCTTTTCATTGTAAACTACACATTGTGTTCATTCCTTTTATGTGTTTCTATCCATCTTTCCTATACCTTCTGCCAAATATAATACAATTACCTCATAAAGCAAAAAAAAGTTTTCCATTAGAGATATATTCTAGTTTATATAAAAACTACAGTTATCTACTTTTACAATTTAATATGGTCTTCAATAACATCTTCATTTTGTGTTGTGTTCTTTTAAGTTAACCACTTAATATAATTACAATATAATTTTGTAAGCTTAAATTGACCGAGATTCAAACCTCGATCTCCCTGTCATTGGCAGTGTATTCTACTGTGAGAGTAACACAGACCATGCGGCCACCCAAGTTGACATGGCCGTCTATAGCAAGGTCCATATATATTAATGTGCTTGGACCTAAAGTGCTAACTCTTAAAGGTTGAAAACAGAGAATCAATTTATTGAAATCAAACTTTAAGAATCTTAATGGTTAAAAGTAGAAATCGTGATTTTTTTATGTTAACCTAAAAAAAAGGCTAAATATCAGTGAAAATACTCAGATATTAAGTGATTGGTTTTTTACCTTTAAAATCCGCAAAACGGCAGCCTTGGAATAGCGCATAATTGCCAGTGTTTCTATGTCGAAAATTATATTGCATGACTAGCAGTTTTTCAAATTAGAAAAAAGTCTTTATTTCAAAAAACCAGAATTCTTGTTAATCAAGTAAAAACAGTAAAATTCTTGTTAACATTTGCTTAATTGCAAATTAGAATTTTTCATGTCCCTATATTGAAAGTAGTATCTGCCACATGCATCAGTCTAACTACCGGTACTTCAATTATGTATTAGTATTATTAACTTTTTTAATAAAATAAAACTCAGAAAAAAAATATTCTAAAATCTAAAATAACAATTCCTTTAAATAGTTGAAAAAAATCAATCACTATTTAATATGTTTAAGTATGAGGTGGCCCAGTTGCTAAATAATTTTAATGGAAATTGATAAGACAAAATGAGTAAATTTAATTAAGAAAGCCCACCTAGGGAAAGAGGAAAAACGTGGAAAGCATCCAACTTCCCTAGGTAGGTTCTCTTGATTAAATTTGCACTTATTAATCTATTTTAACTTTTGCCTTATTTTTATCACTGTCTGTTATTATAAAATTATTATTTAACTTAATATTACTAAGTTCAGTTTAGAAAAAATCACTCATGTAAACAGATTTGGATTTGTAAAGTTAACTTTTTTTTTACAAAACCAACCCCATATATTCTTGTACATCTACCTTTCACTTAGTGCTGGTTCCCTACCAAAGATATAAGTTTAAATCATTCATCATTTTTAAGATGTACCCTTTGTTTACCCCCAAAGGAAGTAGTCTAACCTTGCATGGTTCCATTATGGCTTAGTTTATAGCTTACTGTCTATTCTGTCCAAGTTAGACTGAGTCTTTTCAGGATAAACAGATGTAAATAATTCTTTATCATTGAGGTGTACTTGATCTCAGCCTGATACTCCACTCCACTCCATTCATCAGTTGCTGGCCTTGACATTCCAATGGTCATTTCCACAATAACCCCTTGACAAGTTTATCTCCTATCATCCCACTCAAACAGCACGTTTCACAAACCACTTCCCAGCAAGTGAAGAGAATAAACCCACATGTATTTCTTTACCAGAGATGATGATGGGTTGAATCCACTATTTTACGAATCTGAATCTCAAATGCACCTTCAAATCCAAAATCTTGGAAAAAAATTATGAACATAAGAGGAAATAGACATATAATGGAATAGTAAAAAATTAAATTGATTTCATCCTATATTTATTATAAACGGCTTTGAAACACCAATAAACAGTACTAGAGCTCTAAAACAAATTTGACTTGATTTTTATTTTTAAGGATTTGAGTCTCAAATTTTCAAATCTCCAATATCCTTAAAGATTTGAAGTTCCATCTTTGCCAGAAACACAAAACAAGGTAAATAATTACACTTTTCAAGGGAGCTCTGAAATGTCAAGCTCATTGATCTATTTAAAGATTGAAATTTGAGTTCCAACAGATCATCAATTTCCACCTTCACTAGTAAACACACACACAGAAATAAGACCAAGTTGGTGCGAAATTTGGAAGTTTTAACCATTTTCTTTCTCTTTGTCTTTGAATAAAAAAAATGACCCAGGCTATAAGCTGGGAACAATAATGAATGTAATTTAATGAAACTACGACATGCCTATCAAGCTGGTAGTGGAAAATATATGGCTTGAATATAAAACTGACTTAGGCCATACATATGCTAAAACAGTAATGGATGTAATAACAATTAAAGTATGTTTGTAATTTAAGTAACTTTGAAGGTCCCCCAAATTACAAGAACAAAAGATCTTTATGATGGAAATTAACCAGGAATTGTATACTCTTTGCTACACTACTTTTAAGCTGGAAGTGGCGTACTTTATATCCATTATCACATTTGCAGCAAAAACATGGACATTGAATATAAGAGAGACTATGAAAGTGGAGGCCACAGAATGAAGTTTGTGAGGAGCGTGTTAGCTGTCACGATGAGAAACAAGACTGAGATGGTGTGGGCATGTAATGAGAATGGAAAAAGACTACAATGTAGGGCAAGAAAGAGATGGGAGGAGCAGATAACAGAAAGTGTTCAAGTGAGAGAAGAATGGGAGAAATTAAAGTAGTAAGAGTGGTAGAAGAATAAAGGCAATGATGGAGGCATTTTACTAAACTGACCTGGCTGCAGGCTGGAAACAGTTGATGACTTGAAGGAAAGAAGAAAATTCTGAGAGCTGAAGGAGGCAGAGGGCAGGGTGCATTGGCGGTCTAAGTTCACTGACAAAAGGAATGGTCTTAAAACACAACACCCAATTAAAAACCTATCAATTATTTTATGTCTTACATTATTTAAAATTGTCTTGTTTCAATCATACACTTGGAAACAGCAACACAATATTTTCTCTTAACATCAGGCCACTCTTTCCACCATGCTATTTTCCTGCCATTTTTAGTTTTCTTCTTTAATTATATATTGACTTAATTATAGGGGTTTAGCTCAAAATTAAACAAGTACATGAGCTAAGGAACATAGTAAATAGTTGATATTATACATAAAAAAAAGGTACAGCTTCCTTACTTTATTATGTAACAATGTTCCAAACGCCAACAACATCTAACACCAACCACCCTGTAATATGGAGCATCAACACTCACTAAGTTTGGCATGGCTCCTCTCCGTCAGATGGGACGCTAACACACACCACCGAGACATCCTCTCCCGCGGCTTGAACGAGTTAGACTGAAGCGAGACACTAGTCAACATCTCGCTCGTCATCGATGCCCGGCCACTATGAAACTAGAACTCAACTTGACCAAGAGTGTTTCCTGTTCCCGCCCGAGGATGTTCTACAATCTTCGAGTAATCAGTGGACTGTCCGCTAAACTTCCAGAGCGCTAGTCTTCTCCCTTCCTTTTGTTCTATACATCCACCCTCCTTTCCCCCTCTTCTGAGAATACTTTGGAACTGTTTTGTACTATAAAATGGCTAATGTGGGTTGAAGCGACACTCATTGTACCACTGGCTTAGACAAGGTGAGGGCGCCGGTGTAATACTAATTCTTGGGAAATATTCTTCAAAATTCATTTTCGGTTTAAATTATGGGGAGAGAACACGTATTCAAAGTTACCTTTTGGTGTTATTAAAACTCTCTGGGTGGGTTCTCTAAATTGGTTTTAAAGCGGTCCAACTGCTAATCTATTATGTTAGTCTGCAGGGAGAAATCTTGGTTAACTTGAGTACTGCTTGGGTACTAGCGGCGCGCCCTTATCTTAAACGTTAGGTTACTATGCGGTTACCTTGGCATTTTCTAGGGGTATCGGAGATTATACACTATCGTACTAGTTACGAAGATTGTTTCGTATCCCATTATTTCTGGTAGGTTTTTTTATGATAAGATGTATGAGTGTTACGGCAGGTTGCGTAACTCATTCTAGCCATCGGAATTAATTTGTAATGTTAAATTATGCGTTGCTACTTAGGGTCTGGGTTCAACGGCTATCGTTGACGTCTATTTGGTATATATTTAACCTCTATCATTTTATGTTTTTCAAGTATCTATTGTTAATATTTGTAGGCTTTCTATTTTGGTCACATAGTGTCTGACGTCTGTAGCGTCTTTGTATATTGTTAACTAAAAATCAGCCATCTTGGCTATTTAAATAATTCGCGCCTTTTTGGCGGGCTGTTTGAATTTAAATCTCACGACTTTCAGCCCAACTATTTCCCCTGAGAGGGTTGCAAATATTATAAATGTTTGTGGCGACTGAGTTAATGTTTTGCCGCATTGATCATACACTCTTGATGCCTTTTTTTTTAGCGATTCTTTGTACCTGCTCTACCTTTGTTATTTTACCAAATTGTAATAAAATATTATCTTCTCTTGTGAACCCATGGTTGTTCTTTCACATGCACCCTTTCTAGTGGTGGGCGTCACAATTAGTTCAATAAGGAAAACCTCTTTTCTCTTTATGAGGCAATTGCATTATATATTAGGAAATTGTGTTACACATTACACACATCTTGAAACGTTCTGATAGGCCAAAACTTAGGGAAAAGAATTAAACAGTAATGACATGTGATTTAAGAGGCAGCCATGTGGCAGTTTCATGAGAAAAAAAACAAAACTTCATCAACTTAATAACTAAGAAAGTTTCACAAAATGTATAAACATATTCTGAAGACAGCCTCTATACTTTTTGCTTACAAGTCCTTCACTTCCCCTTGTTCACAAATGGCTTCTACAACCAGTTTTTACTAAAAGCTCCTGTCAAGAAAACTTTCATTGTCAGTTAATCCAATGGTATCCAAGGCTGTAGCTAGGTCAAAACTTCAGGGGGACCTGGGGCCACTTCAATTTCAATAATTTACATTGCACACTTATCAAATCAGTGGTTTACCTTTTACAGGGTTTGCCCGGATTTTTGTCTTTGAGATCACTATGACCCTTTTATAATCTACAGGTGTTCATATCATAGTTTTTAAATTATTTTCACTGACATTCTGGGCTATCCACATTTAATTACACTTGCTGTGTAGGCAGAATTGAGAGAAAATGTAACTTTATTTGTGTGGAGGGTTAAGGACAAAACTGTTTTGGAAAAATGACCACTAGTACCTCTGGTCGGAATTTTAATCCCACATCGACAAATCAAACAAGTGTGACGTTAACCTGCTTGATTTATATTATAATTTAGCACCGCGTCTTACTACAGGGTGGATACAAAAACATATTTTACAAAATTCCCTGACTTTTCCAGGCAACATTTTTCAATTTTCCCTGACTACTTTTTTCTAGTTTAGAAGGTGGATGATAACTTGTTTTACTTATTATTGATCACATTATAAAAAAAGTTTGTATCTACTAAAAATAAACGATTTTATCAATTATTTTAACAATCAGAATGTTATTTTATTTAGGTATTATTAACTTTTATTTTAATGTTTGGTTGCAAAATTAATGGGATATTTTAGACATATTTTCTAATTCCCTGACTTTTCCTTATTTTTAGTTAAATTCCCTGATATTTCCCTGTTTTCCCTGTTATCCAAAAATTCCCTGACTTTTCCAGGTTTTCCCTGTCTGTAGCCATCATGTACTACCTGTTCGGGTTATACGCTTTAAGTACTAATTACGCTAATGGATTAGGAATTGGGAAGGATGAATTAGAGGAAGTGAACCCGCATTTGCNGAAGGTTGAATTAGAGGAAGTGAACCCGCATTTGCGTGGAGGGAGAGTGGAAAACCATTTAGGAAAAACCACCCCCAGTTCACCCGACCGAGATTCGAACCTCGATCTCCCCGTCCTCAGCAGTCGAGCTCAACACGACTAGCGTGTTAGTCAACTACGCCACCGAGGCGGGTCGCTTGATTTAAATAATATAAATTGCTTATATAATGATTGTATGAATGCGGCTCAGATGCTTCAAAAGAGAATCAACAAACCCAGTGGGTATGTTGGAAGTTATGCTAGCAGTGCAACTTGCCTAAACAGGATAATGCAACAGTAAACTAGGTCAACAAAAAGGAACCTGAAAAATAACTATTTTTTTTTTATCATTTTAACCAATTAAATTTTTACTTGCATTTTGCACCTTCATATAGTCAAATATAAAGCTATGACCTCACCCGAAACATGTCGCAACTCCTAGGTTGGAAACCACTAAATTAAATAATGATATAAGTGGGGGTATAACCAGAGGAGGGGGCACTGCCCCTAGAATACATATTTGAATAGAATACGTAAGGTACAAAGCATTAGAATGGTAGCAACAAGCTATATAGGTATTTGTTTTTAACTAGGCAGTGTTTTTTTTAAATTTCAGTTTTTGTTACTTGGCGGGGGGAGGGGTTAGAAATAAACCCCCTCTTTTGTATTGGATCACTTAATTAATTAAACAAATTCTAGTGATTGAACTGGCTCATGGTATTGAGTTATTAATCAAGCATTTTATACCAGGTTAATGAAACAGTACAGTACTTTAAAGATGTGTTTTTTTAACATAAATATCACTGAGGGAAAATTGTACACATGTGTTCACTATCATCATACTTTATATTTTTTAAATAAAGAAAACAATAGTGCCAAATAGTTGTTTTTAATAAAAACTTCATGAGTATAAAAGGGCAAGGATAACACATTTCCCAGGAAAATGTAGGCCTCAAAGTTCACAATTAAAACACATTAAATTAGCACCAGATGTATGTACCAGATTTATGACTCCCAAACTTTACTAAAGTTTACTTTCTGTTAAAAATAGTTGGTGTACAGTATTCTCATATCTGTACAATCATTGCTAGCAACAACAAAATTATCGATTTTTTAAAGAGTTCAGAATGTAGCAAGCCTAAGAGAGTCCTACAAGAACAGTTTTTAAATATAAATATACTAAATTTATGAACATAATGAGTGAACTGCACACAGCACACAGATATTTGCCATGATGAGAAAATCTTGCAATTTTTTTTGGTTCTAAACATAAGCTTACCTTTGCCAAAATTAAAACCAGTTCCATCTGACATCACAAAATGGTTGGGAGAAGTGATCATTAGGTTTTATTTACAAAAGTAAAACGGGTTGTACTTATATTCAAATGCATACAAACAAATGATAATATTTGTGACAAGATGTTTAATTATAATATCTCTTATTACAAACTAGAAATTACAGCAAATTACACATGTTGTGTATTTACCAATTTACATGTAGTATTTAAAAAAATGACAATTTAATTTTAACATCAAAAAGTAAAATGAAACCAAAGAACTTAAGAAATTTTCACCACTCATTTTTTTTTTTACTTAGGTCATATGTTGGAATGCAGAAGTTAGAACCTCATATGATAGGGAGGGGCGAAACCTGCCTTAGGTTTTCCCCTTGTTCTGCGTCCTCGAGTTGCACGAGGAAAAGGGGCACCTCGCTCCACTGGAGTTGGTGCACCTGGAGCCGCCAGTGCTCGAGCAGCTGGTTCACGGCCTGTACACAAAACATTTTGTTAGCCCTTTAGTCTACAGTCCATTCACTAGAGAAGTGGTGGCAGCTAGCAGGGAAATAGTCTTTATTTTCATAGTAATACTGTATTACAAAACAACATTATTAATAATTATAAACACTTTTAATTACTTCTATAAAAATTGCTATATGATTTGCATTTTTGTAACTTAGTGAAAACAAAAAAATATATTAATAAATCATAAAACCATTACATATTTTGTTTCACTATTGTGGCCTCGGTGGCGTAGTTGGCTAACGCGCTAGTCGTGTTGAGCTCGACTGCTGAGAACGGGGAGATCGAGGTTCAAATCTCGCTTGGGTGAACTGGGGGGTGGTTTTTCCTAAACAGTTTTCCACTCTCCCCCCAAGCAAATGCGGGTTCACTTCCTCTAATTCAACCTTCACAATTCCTAAACCATTAGCGTAATTAGTACTTAAAGCTTATAACCCGAACGGGTAGTAAGATGTGGTGTAAATAATAATAATATTGTGGATTAATAATAAATTTAAAAAGTATATCTCTACAAAGAAACCATCTTTTCTCTTTATGAGATGATTGTATAATATTTGGAAGAAGGTACAGGAAAGGTGGACACAGTTCACACTTTACATTGTTGCCAATAGACAAATAAATAAAGGCTGCCACTTGAAGAAAATAGATCGTCACTGCCCAATCCCATGATCTAGGTTTCATTCTCTACCTCTTTATCCAATGGCAGCAATGTTAACTGTGAATTGTGTTCTCCTTTTCATTGTAAAAGCCATATTGTATTTGTTCCTTCTATATATTCAATCTACCTTTCCCATATCTTCTTCTAAATGTGAATTAAAAAATATTATATAAACATATAACTTACTATAAGTGGCGACAAAAATGAATATATGTTTTCATATAAATTAGAAAAAGAGCCATATAAGTTTGAATTAAAAAAAATTGTTTTGTAAACAAATGAGCATGAACATAACTTAAGCATCTTGTTTGTAAGGCATGTTTAAGTAAACCATAGATGCTGCTTCCACAAGAAACACACACATGTTAATTAATTTTCATAAGTTTGTGTTTCAATAATGTAAAGAAAAAATCATTAATATTAGATTAATATGAAAGTTTTGACTTATGGTCTTACAGTTCACACTGTTTGGCGAATGGGTACAGGAAAATAGATGGTTATAAAGTTATTGTATTTGGTGTTCAAATGAAAACCAGAATAGATTACTTTAAATTATTGGCTTAGCGTTTAGTGTTGAGAATAATTTAATTTTAATGCATTTTGAGCTCAGCTTTTCTATACAATGGCGGGCCATACCATTTGATCAAAATACCAATCGAAGGATTTTATTATAAATGGAAGAAAGAATATAAAGGAAGGATGAGAAAAAAACAAACAAAAAACAATACTTTTACAATGAGAAAAGAAAAAATATCCCAAATAAAACATTATAGTGGCACTTAGAGCATATTTTGTGACTTTAACCCATTTGACCCCACAGTTCCATTATTGGAACATCAGGGAAAACATTTTTTTTTATGCAAAGCGATTTTAATTTTCAACTTTGGA
>CABFVX010010152.1:0-15239 GCA_902151425.1 Timema shepardi | reverse complement strand
ATATATATTTATATACCTGTATATATATTTACATACACCTGTATATATATATATGCCTGTATATATTTATATAAACCTGTATATATTTATATACCTGTATATATTTATATATATACCTGTATATATCAGGAATTTGGTTTGAAAAAATACATATAATAATTAATTAATAAGAGCAACCAAAAAATGTAAAGGATAAAAAAAAATATACTGATCTTGGAAGAATGTTTGGCTACACCATAATTATCAGGTACTAACCAAATAAACAATCTTACCTGTGAAAAGAAATCTGTTCCAGTCTACCCACCTATACATACCTCAGCTAGGGCTGAGTGGTAGAGCACGAGAAAACATACAACACCCTCCCAAATTGGAACATAACTCTAACTATTACAGAGAAAAAATAACTAGGCCTACTTAGAGGGTACTAGTATGTACAAGCACTTGCAAAAATAAGTAACATGATGATTTGTAACTAGGTAAATAAAGACAAAAAAAAATGTACTTGACCAAAAAAAAAGATTTATTTAATGAGTTTACTTCTCCAGTATTGTAACGTGTTAATTGGCCATTAGCACGTAAAAGAAACAAAACCCTGTAAAAGGTTAACACTGTTTCTACTAGATCTAATAAGTTCTAATAATGTATGGCAGATATAGAATCACTTAGACATCACAAGTGGGAGACGCCCAGATCTCAGCAAAATTGGCCCAGTGAACGAGACAACTCGACGAGGAAGACCAACAGGATCCACACTTCTAACGATTGAGCCAGTCGACGAGTAAATGAGAGAGGCATCAGTCCAGAGCATATCACCAGACATTAGCTAGCGCTAGTGGTCAGCTAGCGTGATCTCTGATTAATCCCCCCCTCCCCTTTTCGTACATCGTGAATCATTGACAAATATTATTAATCTTGCTGATATAAAAGGGCCTATCCTCGGTTCGCGCCCACCTATTCTATTGTTATCACTTGACGAAGGAACTGCGGGAAGAGCTTAACAAGCTTCAAACAAGTAAGAAGTACAGAAGGCCACGATGATTGAGGCGTGTGAATCACCCCCTTGCCAAAGAGTTTGCTACGGAGGATGATATAAGTATTGAGTAATTAAAGAGTTGGTGTATGTCGGTATTACTGACTTGTTTCCCTCTGCCCTTCAGGCATAGTTAATATTGTTGAGCGTGGAGCTCTATTGTTCAATATCCTTATGACATAAGATTAATGTGTCAGTTTTACTGACTTGTTTACATATGCACAAATGGCATAGTTTATAGCTTTATGCACTACCATTCTATGTCTATTAGACTTAGTCGCAAATATTAGGGTCATGTTTAGACTCCTTAGATTATATGACCTTGCTGAGGCTAGTTTAAAGAATATAACTTAATATTGGACGAGACCAGGTTTTCTAGGGCTATGTTTCACGACCTAATTGGGTGTGTAATTGTCACTTATCTCTGATGAGTCTTACTGTGTCCCGGCTTGCGGTGTGCAACCAGTGGAAGTGCTACTAGTTCATAGACGTGGTCCGCGGGGTTTTTCTATTGTATTTGGTGCTCTTGGGGAGCGTTTAACGTTAGTAATACTTATCGCTATCATGGATAGTAATGTTGTCCCCTTTAGTAGGGAAACAGATTAAAGATACTATTGATTACTCAGGCAGTATTAATGAGGAAGAGTCGGGCCATAGTATTAGTAACATCTAGTTTTCCTGGTAGTTCACCTAATACTGTTTGTAATATTGTAGTTTTTCTAGGAGGTTATACAGTTATAATGCCTAACTGTTTTAACTCTCAATGGAGTTAGCTCACTCTAATTAGCTCTTGCTAATTACCTCCCTCATAGTTCCTTAAAGTAGGACTTATTTTGTGTAGCTTAGTTTTTCTGTAAGTTCAGTTGAGAGCAGTTGCTGCTAGTCTCAGTCAGTTGACTGGTGTTAAATGATGTATAGTAAGTTTGAATTTAGATTTGATCGCCGCCACTAAGTTATAGTACTGTGTAGTCGCTGCCTTTATTACATATGATTAATTAGAATATGCCCAGCTTTAACGAGATACAAGATTCATGATAACACCAATTACCTATATGTGTGGGTTAAAGGGTGTACCTAGGTGCTTCACACCTGATGCTCCTTTGTCGATCTATTTATTGTATTATTGTATCCATTCACATTTTTATGGCTAAACAATGGATATTTTGTAAATTTGATAACTGTAATTCTATTGACTTTAACTCATGTTTCTGTAAAAATAAATTGATTTGGTAACTTGTAAAATGTTCTCATATTGTTCCCGCAACAATATTTTTAAATCAGGTTCCCTACCTATCGGGTCAACCAGACAACTTACAACATTATGTACAGTATTACTTTCCTTTAATATACAGGCTGCTATAAATAAGGTTACATGGTTATTGGATAAATTAAGTGATAAAAAGATATAACAAAAAAAATAAAATAATTTGATTCCCACAATATCTAGATGAGAGGTTTCAAGTTCCAGTTCTCCCCGTATCCTTAAAGGGCCGCAAATCGTTTGGATAGTTTAGTTTTTTTATATATGAGTTTCTTTAAATCGCCCAATAAAAGGTAAAGAAGTGATAATTTGGAAACTCAAATTAAAAAAAAAAAATCTTGCGCGCTTTGTTCTCCCCAGAGATGGAACAAGCTCACCATATACCGGCATCCCACTTTGCAAAGGGACATAACTATACAGGACTATGCTGGATAGAATTTTACCTTTGGCAAAACTGATGCACGCTCATCCGTATTAGTTTCATTTATTTAGGTAAATTCACTAATACTAAAAAGTTCTTCTTTCCATAAAAAAAAATATCCGGAGCTCCGCAACGGAACCTCCGCTCATTTCCAACGCTTTCCTCAACTACCACTTTTTTAGGAATCCTCCCGCCTAGGTCACTTTGCCTCGCATCTTCCGAGAATGACGCCAAAGTTGCTCGAAATTGGTGGCAAGATTACCTAAAAAATATCTAATCTTCCAAAATAGAATTTTTGTAAACTAATACAAAAATGTGAAAACTCTTAAAATTAACAATAACAAAATTCTGATACCTAAAACAATTACAAAAAACATTTCTGGCCTTCCTCTTCGTCAAAAAAGCTACCCACCAGAAAAAATAAACAATATATTAATCTTCTTTCTCACTCTACCATCGCGAGGCAGAAATGCTTAGAATAACCTAGATACGCAGGAACGCAGAAACGCATCGAGGTTTTTCTAGAAATGCTCTACTAGCAGCACGCTCGTGTGGCGGGTTTGTGAACTACTTAACTAACCAAAATGGATCCCATAAAATAAATTTGTAATAAGTGAAAATAAGCCGAAAAAAAGAAACAACGATATAAAATGACTACAAAACAAGGTACGTAATAAAACAATGCAAAGATTAATATAATATTAAATTTCAAGTATTTTTTGTTTTTGAAAGATGTAAGCTACCAGGGACCCACCTTAAATAGTTAATATCCCCGGGTAACCAAAACTAAAACAAACGTGCTTCCAAGGCAGCCATTACTAACACCCCACAAATATATATATTTATATATATTTTATAAAAAGAGCTCAACTTATGTAATTAAATTACTCGAGAGTAAACATAATAAGAAAAAAACAAACTATGGGATTATTGAAAATCCTCACAATATTTAATGTAACAAAATAAAATTAAAAAATAAAATACGACACGTTTTCATCATTGCATTTTATATTTGTGTGTCAAAGAACCAATATACATTTATTTTACAGGTATAATGTATTCAGATAGTGAGACAGATGAAATCTATTTTAGAGAATTTGAACAGGAAGACAATAGTAATTCCTTAAACATATTCAAACAATTATATTTTCAACTGATTCATTGAAGTGAAGTGTTCATTAATAATATGAAACTTTATACTACATGCTACTTACTTTCAAGCGTTGGAAAAACTTCAGTGTGTTTATACCAGTAAAGTTTATACCGTGTTTTATTTGCCTCAAAAGTATGAAAATAATATAGACAATTTTTGTAAGGTGTGTAGTGATTATACTATAAAATCTAATTACAAGACTATAAAACCATTAGTTAAGAAATAATATGAGCTCGGTTTTGGGTGCAAAAAAGGAGACTAGGATAAATCTTGAGCTCTTCACATTCTCTGTAGCAAATGCAGAATATTTTAAAGGATGGTTGAAAGGCTCTTTGATGTCGATGCCATTTGCTGTATCAATGGTCTAGAGAGAACAAAAATATAATTTGACAGGCTGTTACTTCTGTTTAGCTAAGATATCTAGAATTTCCTTGAAATCTAAACATAGTATGAAATAGACATCATTGCCTTCCGCCATCAGACCAATGTTTCATAGTCAAGATCTGCTAGTTCCAAAACTACCTGAAACATGGACCATTGTTGATAAAAGCAATGGAGACGAGCTGGTCTCTATGGAACAGAACATAAATGAGCGAGACTTTCAGCCCTCTACATAAGATTAATCACAATCAGGGTGATCTCAACAACTTAGTGAGGTATTTGAGCTTATCTTAGAGACAAGATTACTTATTGGGATCACGATTACAAGACTGGGACCTGCTATAGAAGAATTCAAAATTTCAATATATTGCTGCAAGCAAAAATATATTTCTCAGTATTCTGCTCCGCTGGGAGTTTGGTTTACTTTAAAGATATTTATGTGGTCATAGCCTCAGTAGGACAAGATCACAAGGACTATGAGCGGGACCTTTTTAATTTATTCATCAAAGCGTAGTATAAAAGTAATTATTATTAACAATGGTAATAAATATTCCTCCATAACAATTTCTTACTCATTGCAGCTGGAGGGATCTTATGAACACATTAAAAACTGACTTGACAAAATAAATTACAACAAGAACGGTTGGAATTTAATGGTGGTGACTTAAAAATTAAAGCATTCTTGTTAAGCATGCAATTAGGATGTTTAAATTTGTACTGCTTTATTTGTGAATGGAATAGCTGAACCAAGGACAAGCATTAATCAGTGAAACATTGGAATAAACGTCAGAAACTCACCCATGGGGAAAAATAGTTGTACGCGATACTTAAGTTAATCCTCAAAGTATTCTTATCAGAACTTCATATAAAACTTGGTTAAAACCCCTGAAGAATAACCCTGGTATTTTATATCTACAGCAGAATTTCCTCCGCTTGAGTGAGGCATAGATAAAAGAAGGATTTTTTTTTGGTCCACATATAAGGAAACTTAGCACAGATAAAACTTTTGATTCTACTCTGAATGAATTTAAACTATTAGCTTGGAAGGCTTTCAAATATCCAGCAATTTCTTGAGAAACATTAAAGCTGATAACTACCAGGAAATCCTTTAAAAACTGCTTCTGTCAAATAGTAAAGACATTTTGAATACCATCACCTCGTTCCCTAGGATTGAAATAAGTTGGTCTATTCCAACATCCACTAAAAGTATAACAAACAGATGTTTTTAACATAGAATATTTTCCAAACTGAATTAAGTTTTACATTTATGCCTGCCAAGCTAGCCTAAGTCAATGCGCATGCACCGTACCCATAATGGTCTTTGACTGTACGCAAACTTGCCAGAAACAACTCGTCAGCAAAGAGTAAGGCAAAAATAGACTGTTCACACAAAAGAAGTAATGGATGTAATGCAGTTGATTTGGATAACTCTGACATTGATAAATTCTTTGACAAAACACATGGATTTAAAACAATAGATGAACAGGATAATCTTGTACTTAAATACATATCCCCTAGTGATCCCAAAACAAGAAGACCAAGAAATGAGAATCCAAGATCATTGAATGCTGTGCTATACTTTGTTCACAAAGCTAATGACCCTATTGTTTGTGTTTGTGCATAATCCGCCTTGTCTATTACCGAGGTTGGGTGCACTAGACTTAATGCTGTATGCAGATATTTTAAAGTTCATGTGGGGGAGTTCATGGGGAACCAGAACGTAGAGGTTGTTCCAGAAAACTGAAACTGACGTTAAAATCTCCGAATCAATTATTAATTTTATTTCTAAACTAAAGTGCCATGAGAGTCAATACGGGTGCAATAATGGCGTAAGAGGCTACCTTTCTCCCAAATTAAATGTTAAGAAACTATAGCATATGTGAAAAAGTAAAATGAATGATTCTAGGCAGAAAGTGAGTTCTTTCTCAAAATATTTTTAATTATTCCAGCTTAGATTCAACTTGTCTTTTGGTGACCCGTGAAGTTACATTTGTTCTTTCTGTGAAGATATGAAAAGGTTTATCAAAAGTGGAAGTGATGTTCTTAAAAAAAAACTTGAAATGATGATCAAATATAGATTACACATGCTTTGAACCAAGAAGTTCTATGAACTGATGAACAACAAAGAAGACGGTATTCTCAGTACTTCTTTTGACATGGAACAAAATCAACCTCTTCCCAAACTGCTGGTAGGTGAGGTTTATTATTTGCGGCAAATACGGATATACAACTTGACCTTCTTCATCTATTTTGCATGATCAAAGTAAAGAAAATGTGAATATATATACTTGGACTGAAAACCAGTCTACAAGGGGCTCTAACGAGGTCTGTTCGGCACTCATGGACTTTCTGTCGGCATATGAAACAAGATAATTTATTAAGATGATTCATATAAGCCTCAAATATTGAGGCTATTTTCTTATGCATGTTCCAGCCAGAACAAGAACTATACAATAGTTGGCAGCTTGCTACACTATGTAAGAAACAATAAACTATTTCCTAAAACTGAACATATTTTTCCTGTACGAGGTCAAAGTTTTATGCCTCCAGACAAAGTTTTTGGCAGAATGGGGAAGAAATTTAGGAATTTAGGAAGTAATACAAAGCCCCGATTAATAATAATATTTACTGGCAACTGTGAGAATATTTTGTTGCGACTGGAAAGTAAAAGACTACAAACTATGTCGTAAAATCAAAAACTCCTTTCAATCTTCAAGAACAGAGGGTAATTCTGTATTTTAGAAATAATAATAAAAATAAAATGAGAAAAGTGACATTTAATAGAAGCTTCAGAGGCATTATATATGTACCTCAAAATAATTGTACAAACAAAGAAAAAATATTGATGTACTAAAGTTATTCAAATACATAACACAAGATGAAGCATGACAGTTTTATGGGTAGGCAATGCGGTACACACAAGGAGTCAATGCATATGTTGCTATTACTTTGGACGAACAAGTGCCTTTTGTTTAACAATACTCCCACTTAAAGCTTATAATGAAAAAAATAACTGTTTTTCTTATTGCCATTTATTTCTCTTATATTATTTTTAATATTTATAAGCTATCACAAATAGTTTCATATCAAACAAAAAAAAATTCTTTGAGCATTACCGACTAAAATCTTCAAGAACAAGTGCAACAATGACTTAGAATTTAAAAAAATTCACTTTACTCTTTAATTTATCATGTCTATTATGTTTTATTGTTTCTATTTCTTATATTTAAGGATGTAGAAGAAGGTGCTGTGGACTTGCGCATGCTGTTTATAAAATTTATTTTTCAAACGAACCGTTTTACTTAAACAAAAATACATAATTTGGAATTAAACACTTCACTTTGATAATTTTTACAGAGCTACAGATTTGATATTTTAGATTTTATTGGCGCGTTTAGATGATAAATTGGGGGAGCTGAATTGTATTCATTCAGATATTTCTTATATAAGCACCACAAATAAAAGGTCTGATTTGTATCCATTATCATAATACCCACACAATCCTGAATTGTATCCATTCTGAATGGTCTCCATTCAGACAGTTTTCAAATAAACGACTTTAACAAAAATCCTGATTTGTATCCACTGTAATTATTTGCATTATATCCACAAAATTCTGAATTGTATCCATTCTGAATGGTATTCATTATGAATGGTCTCCATTCAGACATTTTCTTAAACACGCATTACAAATAAAAAGTCTGATTTGTATCATTTTCATAATGTTCACAAAATCTTGAATTGTATCCATTCTGAATGGTCTCCGTTCAGACATTTTCTTAAACGAGCACCACAAATTAAAAGTCTGAATTGTATCCACTAGAAAGATTTGCATTATACCCGCAAAATCCTGAATTGTATCGATTTATTTGCGGCACTAACTTGTATGATAGATGGCAGTAGCAGAATCTATCCTTAACTCATTCTTTGTTTACTAGAGAGCAGAACTTATCCTTAACTCATTTTGTTTTTACTAGAGATAGAGAGCAGCACTATCACTATGTTGATATATATAAATAAGAGAAACACTTATTGGTGTTTCTTTTAAAAGAATAATAAAAGGGTACTTTACAAATAATTGGAGTTTCTTTATTCAAATTGACTGGCTTCGTTAAACAACAACATTTCAAACTGCTAATTTATGCTCTAAGAAATGAAGACGTTACTTTAACAAAAATCCTGATTTGTATCCACTGTAATTATTTGCATTATATCCACAAAATTCTGAATTGTATCCATTCTGAATGGTATTCATTATGAATGGTCTCCATTCAGACATTTTCTTAAACACGCATTACAAATAAAAAGTCTGATTTGTATCATTTTCATAATGTTCACAAAATCTTGAATTGTATCCATTCTGAATGGTCTCCGTTCAGACATTTTCTTAAACGAGCACCACAAATTAAAAGTCTGAATTGTATCCACTAGAAAGATTTGCATTATACCCGCAAAATCCTGAATTGTATCGATTTATTTGCGGCACTAACTTGTATGATAGATGGCAGTAGCAGAATCTATCCTTAACTCATTCTTTGTTTACTAGAGAGCAGAACTTATCCTTAACTCATTTTGTTTTTACTAGAGATAGAGAGCAGCACTATCACTATGTTGATATATATAAATAAGAGAAACACTTATTGGTGTTTCTTTTAAAAGAATAATAAAAGGGTACTTTACAAATAATTGGAGTTTCTTTATTCAAATTGACTGGCTTCGTTAAACAACAACATTTCAAACTGCTAATTTATGCTCTAAGAAATGAAGACGTAGGGTTATATTATTTTAACAATCTGTATTTAAAGATGGGAAATTGAACATTTAATAATGTTGGGTGCCAACAAATATTGTGTTCCTGGCTGTGAAGATAAGACATGTCACCCACTCTTCTTTCGTTCATTAGGGAAGTCAAATAGTCCAGTCATCAATTATGAGACACGGTGAAGTTTATAAACCAATATAAATAAGTTTATCATAGGTTTGGTCTATCCTGAGCTTACGTACTGTATTACTCGAAGTGAGATAAATAGGGGATTTCCAAGTACCGAAAAGTAGCCTAATATTATCAACGGGGAAGTCTTTCTCTTCCTGGCTGACAATGCGTTGGTTTGCCAGGGCAGACCCTGTCTGTCGGGTGTGCTCCTCAAATTGTATTTGTAGGAAGATACAAACAAGTATTTATGGTATCTAAATTGTATGGAAAGCAAAGAGCATCAAATAAATAAGTAAATGAGTACAAACTAGCATCAGTTTTGTTATTGTGTTAAATAATATTCTTTATGAGAAGAGTGAATAGTGGATAAAGTGAGAAGTTATGAAAGTTTAAAAGCAATACATAGTAATCCGTAGGTTACATTGTAAAGTGGCTCCCAAAACGTGGGGGAGTACTTATGAAAAGGTCCGGTAAGCAGATAGTAGGAATGTGAACATTATAAAGTTGCTTTTGCCATGGGGCCAATTCGAGTGTGAAAATGTACGCGTATATATTTTATTATAAAGAAATAATGGAAGTATGCACAAAGGACATGATTTTTTTGTTATATTAGGACAAGTTTAATATTTTTTACCACCCATAGACACAAAATAGGCAAACTTCCAATTACGGCAAAACTAATATTTTAAATAGTACCAGTAGTTCGAAAAATAATATTTCAGTATCCCGAAATTTCATGAAAAATGTGTTGACGCCTGAAAGGTTAAGTTTTGTTCAGGTGGGTTCGTTTATAATATTAAAAATTATAACTATTGCCTATTAAATACTTTAAATACTTTGGTGCCATGTTGTGACATTCTTTGAATATTCATGTTATAAATAATGGTATCTGTGATTGATGAGTTTTTGTTGGTTTGTTTAAATTATATAGGCCTCCCTAATTTATTTTACAATATTCATTTAGTTATCAATGGAGATTTGTTTTGTTTATGTGTGTAGAGAGGGCAAATATATAATACAAGTTTATACGATGACAAAGAAAAACAAGGAATTCCGCTCTCGTTTTACTGATACATAATCAATTTTAAACATAGTCTAAAGAATTCCCTTCAAATCACAAGATGAATTTTATTATTTAACAGTTAAAAGAAAAGATTTTTATTTTTTTACATTGCCCTCCCTCTCGTTTGACTTCAGCTGGATAAATGGTTAGTTATTTCTACTTATAGTGGGAATAATGATAAAGGGCTTGGATAAAATCATATTGTTTGGAGATGTAGCTGTTGAGGAGTGGTAAATATAAACACTTACGGGTTTTTTCAATCAAACTTAACAAATACTAGCACATAAAATGTAGGCCTGTGTTCAAGTTGAGTATGATAACCTATAACTTCAACTTCAACACCAACCCAGATAGACCTACACTATAAACTGATGTAATTATCTGTAGATAATAGAATATGACACTTTAAAACAAATCTATAAAGATTAAAAGCATACAATTACAAAAACATTGTTTCTTTATTGCCATGCCCTGTCTTAGATTTGCGTTACTTTAATCTTTGCTTAGAGTAAGTGAAGTTTTCTGTGTGCAAATAATATGGCGTCGTTAAAGTAGCTACTGTCTGTCAATTGTCATAATAATAGTATTTAAATACAGGATTGCCAACAAGATGATACTAGGGTTATATATATATATATATATATATATATATGTCTATAGAACAAGCACCTTATACACAGATATATTATGTAATGTTTATAATAAAAATAAGTCCTATAATCCGTGTTTAGAGTTTAAAGTAATAAGACAATAAGTTAAAAGTTTATATTTTTTATATTAATATAAACATATTAATAGTAAACACGGAATTGAGTTAAGGATAAGTGCTGCTCTCTAGTAAACATGGAATGAGTTAAGGCGAGTTTCTTCTGCTGCCATCTATCAGACAAGTGGTACGGCATTTAAATGGATACAAACCAGGATGGATACAATTTAGGATTTAGTGGGTATAATGCAAATATTTCTAGTGGATGCAATTCAGGCTTTTTATTTGTGGTGCTTGTTTAAGAAAATGTCTGAATGGAGACCATTCAGAATGGCTACAATTCAGGATTTTGTGGACATTATGAAAATTGATACAAATCAGACTTTTTATTTGTAATGCATGTTTAAGAAAATGTCTGAATGGAGACCATTCAGAATGGATACAATTCAGGATTTTGTGGGTATTATGATAATGGATACAAATAAGATTTTTTATTTGTGGTGCTTGTTTAAGAAATGTCTGAATGGAAACCATTCAGAATGGGTAAAATTCAGTCGTCTCGATAAATCGTCAACAAGTTTTAAATAACATTGTACTTATGGCACTTGTTTATACATGTAGTGTAGAGTTTTATCGCTAGATGTCTCTGATGACATCTCCAATAAACTTAAAAGCAATTGGGTCGGGGAAAGAAGGGAAGCGAGACCTGGTTGTGAATAGTAGAAAAAGACTAACTCATTCTTTTCTCAACAGCGGCAGGGTGGGGGTGGCGGCAACAGATAAAAAAAACGCCATTTAAAGAACCTTATTAACTATTAAAATAGCAACTAAATTAAAATGTATGTATTTATACGACAAGGGGACGTTCTCTGGGGATGCCACATTTTATAAATGTTGATCGACGGAAGTTAGATATCATGACCTTTTCTAATTTTAGCTAGCTTACAGACAATTATTTAAATTAACTGAAAGGTTCTTTGAAGAGTAGAGAGCGTCTAGGATGAGTTCCTGCTGGTCACATCGCACAATGTTGCACTTTTAACTTTTTATAGCAAAGTCTAAAAATTGACATCTTTCTTCAATGAAATAACAACACAGATCATTTGTTCTCAGAGTTATTTTTTTATAGTCAAACCAGAGAGAAAGGGTCGAAAGTTGCTTTCTGTTGTATGTTAGTTAGTCTTTTCATTGCAAATCGAAACGAATAGGATACATAATTGTTCTGGTGAACTTACTTAGCAACGCGTCTTATTGCCCGTTTGGTTGTACGCTTAAGTACTAATGGGCTAGGAATTAGGAAGGTTGAATATATAGAAAATGAAACTGCATTTGTGTGGAAGAAAAATTGAAAACATTTGGGAAAAACCCCACCCAGTTCACCCAAGTGAGATTTAAATCTAGATCTCCCTTTCCTCGTCAGTCTGGCTCAACGCGAAACTAGCGCGTTAGCCAACTACGCCACCGAGGCTGGTTGTTCTGGTGTAGTTTTCTGGTTGAACTATTAGTGGTTCAAGTGACATTCTCCCGAAATTACATCAAGGAGGGAAGGTGTAAGAAAGGGTGCTTTAGGAAGAAAAGAGAAAAAGGTAAGAATTCAATTTCATTTAGATGGTGAGTGAGTTTTTTGCAGTTTTTCCACACAGAAGTGAGATTCCATTCATATACCAGAAGAAACAAATAGTTTTTCAACTATTGTCAACTCTTACTAAGATCAATCATTTTCTCTATTATGCAAACAGATCTTGGCAGATTCCTGCAAGCTACACACTTCATTCACGAAATGATACTTATAAAAAAAAATGGTAGGCTAATAATAAGAACATTTAATAGTTTACGTTTTAAAATGTTTTTATCCCAACATTTCAAAAAAAATAGCAGATTGGAAACATTATAATCTTTCTTATGGATAATATACTAACTATTTTCGATATGTCTTAATGAAATATTCATTATAAATATTATATATAATATCAATATTATTGTTATATATGTTATGACTTGTCACCAGTTCATAGAGGATGTGAATGCACACCACATTTAAATAATAGAGAGAGAGATGTTAACTATTCTATAACTAACAAATTTAATAACAAAGAATATAAAATATAGAATTATTTACAAAAGTTGATAATTGGTACATGGTAACTGTCTATGGGTAAACTGCCCTAACTTTACAATATTAACAACATCCTCTGATGAAGTACCGGACACAAGTGTCCTGCTAGTCAGTCGGTTTGTCCCTGGATGAGCTCCGGGTCATGAACCGCCCTAGAATTTACATTATCACTACAGAAGCCACTGTCTCGAGACTAGGAATGTGATAGCAAGCCTGGCGGCCGTCCTAAGGTGCAGCAATTCCTAGTTTCAAATATCCACTTCTATAGCTGCACATTATTAATTTTGCGTGTACACTTTGTTCACATGTTGTTGGATTCCAACATATATAATATATAAATAATTATAATGACTCCAATCGATTGTTAACAGGGACAATTCTCTTGATGAATGTTTGTACCGAAACTTGCCATCGCAACTGGGGCCCTCTGGTCCTCATGTCACAATAGGTCAACATCACTCACCCATTGGGGCCCTCTGGTCTTCATGACACAATAGGTCAACATCACTCACCCATTGGGGCCCTCTGGTCCTCTGACACAATAGGTCAACATCACTCACCCATTGGGGCCCTCTGGTCCTCTGACACAATAGGTCAACATCACTCACCCATTTCCTTGTCCGAGTAACTTTTCTGATAATATCTCAAGCGTTACGCGTCACAATTATGTTTATAGTACGATTTAAACTTAATTTAAAAAAAATCTAAATAAATCTCACGAGCCTACCGATTATTTCACAGCCGGTGGTGTATGTATATAATAACACAATTATAATTATTTATATATAATTAATGTTACTAAACGGTTATATTTTGGTGATTACTACTCGCATCTATAGTTGAATATAAATAAATACTGTCTACGCCATAGAACATAATTATCTTATCTAGAAAACTACAAATATTATTAATTAGCCATCTACATTTTCTTTGCTCTGGTCTTATTATATGTTCTGGCTGTATTAATCTAATTATATTAATTAAGTAGCAATGAAGATGATATAATATGAAGGGAATGTAACCACATTCATGTGGAGGGAAAGTGAGGAATTATTTATGGAAAAAACACCCTCTTTACACCCGGCTAGGATTTTAAACCAGACTTCCCCCTCGCGAGAAAAACAATCTTAGACGAGGCTTATCAGTGATGTCCAGTCTGCGCGCCTACCGGTGCAGATATCGTCCTCTTAATGCAAGTAAATATTATTAAAAACCATTTATATACATTTAAAATAATTATGAAGTATAGCTGCCTTAAATTGATAATTGTTTTAACTTGTTCAAAAAGTGATTTAAAAATATCTATGATCCAAACTAAAACTTGAAACAAATCTATGGTTGAGTGAAATTTTAATACACATAAGGATCAAAACGAATATGCGTCTGTCTATGTAAACAACTTAATAAAAAACCTTAACCTTTGACAACTTAATCAACTCTTTCAAATACACAAATGAGAGTTCATGGCAGAGACTTTATATAATTCAACCAAATCCACTTGGACTCGATGTATGGACTGGTAATGTTACTTAGCTATACATACTCTAAATCTGTCTGTATTTACAGTCTATTGTGTCTATCTGTCTGTCTGTATGAATGTTTGTAGCCAGTAAGATAAAAAGTACTCAATATATTGAGACGGATGTCTTCTTTAGTACCTACGCCTTATTTTTCAGAGAACAGTGTCAAGCTATATGCCATCACAATATATTATTAACGAAACAAAGCAGTATTAAAATACTGTCTGTTGGTGTGGTTAATTTGAGTCTTTATGAAACCATTCAAATATATCAACTTTGAATTAAATCTTATTTTCAAGTCTCATTAGCAAATAATGTTTTGTGATATAGACATACAGTGAAGTATTGTATGTTTTGGAACATAGACTAACATAAACTGGCTCACCGACCGAGGTAGACAATTAAAATTTGGATGACAGATAGAGAAACAACTCCAAATAACCAAATGAGTATTGACAGTTTATATTTATAAATGTTAGTTCAAAACATAGGGTTTGGGGGGATGGTTTTAAATGTCCAAAACTAATAGAAACAACTACTTCATAGTGTGGTAAAGATAACTAAAATTAGGATTAAAGTAAATGTAACTACGCTAAATAACCATTTCAAATATTAAAAATGGGTCCCAAGGAAATATAGGAATAGCGGGGAGGGA